>LBNU01018696.1:11671-25510 GCA_014162995.1 Artemisia annua | reverse complement strand
CCTCACTACAAGTATATAAAGTGCTAAATATCATAAAACTTATACGCATATAGTACACGTTGCATCTTCCTGAAACTGACTTCATTAATTTAGTTTGCCCGGTTAGGAATAACTTGTCGTTGAACTACATACACTTTCCTGTTGCATTACCTACTAAAGGTGGAGTTTCATAGCCCGATTTACATTTTTTATACTTATTTAAACATTGCTGGCGGGCAGTGTAATGGTATTCACGACAAGGGTATATTCCTGAAACCGCAACCTACATTAATATAAGTCGTTTGTCTTGAGGCGGTAAGATTGCAACGTTACATGATTAGCGCTAATCATGCCACGTTATAGTGTTTCTAATATAGAGTACTTTAGCACTTTCTTTAACAAATTGCCTCAAGTTTCTAACCCTATGTCTTTAGTCTCACTAAGGTTTTTAACAACTGTTACGCGCTAATTTCAGATACTCGTTTATGAATCATGAATAGTTATTTCTGTTAAACCCGTTCTATAGGTAGCAATTATCTAGATACTATGTGTGCTAAGCCTACTCTAACTCGTTTTAGGTTTGTTTCCTGTTAAACATTCTATGTTGTGATCTAATAAAAAGTGATATTTTATTGATGGGCGTGTCTTTTCTGGTCTGAGAAAATAAGCTTTCCACCCACAAATGCCGGGGTGGACAGCGGGGTCGTTCCAACTGGGGTCCTATTTTTCAGAAAAACGTGGTCCTCTAAATCGGGTCATTGTTTTAACAAGTTACGTAATTCGATCGTTTAATGAATAGTTATTCTAAACCCGTCTTAGAAAGTGTGTATCTAACTCGTTTTAAGTTTGTTTTTCCTTGTTAAACTCTCTAAATGTATATGGACGTGTCTTTTCTGGTTCGAGAAATAAGTTTTAGGCGTCGGTTCTCATTCAAACAAAGGTTTGGACAGCGGGGTCCTATTTTCAGAAAATGTTCCTCTAAATCGGGTCATTGCTCACTTATTTTCAAAATAATTCAATTGTTTCAAAGGTCTTATGTTCATCACTTTTGTGTCTATTTACCAAAAATGGCAGCCTTAGCTTGGTTGTGCACCAATTGTCCTATAAAGTCAAAAACGCGACAAGGTACCAAAACTATCTCAATTTCAGAAAACTACGCCTAAGGTCTTGGGGCCGGTTCTCCTTCGTTATTTATTGTTAGGTTTCAAAATTACTGTCCTCGAAAAGGTATAAGAGTGTTCTACAAATGTCTCAACTAGTGCAAAGGCCATAAATGCCCTTAGGTTAGGTATTTTTACACAATTAAACAGATTACAAATTTCTTTGTCTGTTTTGAGTAACTTTCTTGTATGATTTTAAAAAAATATCAAATCAACTCCAATGGCAACCAGATTTGATAAGGATCAAGTTAAGACATGTGTAAAGGTCCACAAAAATTTTCAAGGTATATAAAAGTATCTTGATATGATTCCTAGGTCAATTTAGGGGCTGGTTCAATTGGGACAGAAAGCTGAGTAAAATAAGTAACTTATTCTTAAAGGTTCCCACGCTAACTTACTTGCCTTAATTATATATTGACTAACCTAGAGATACAGTCGGCCTCTTTTCCTAATGGTAGCTACCGTGAAGCTATGTTATCATGCATACCAACCATTATGATACGGATCATAAATCACATAAACTAATCTATAACCTATAATCTATAACAATATGCAACATACTTCAAGCAAGTAAATAAACACAATTGAGCACGATAGACATAGGTAATATCCAACGAAAATGCATATAATCAAAGTAAATGGATCAAAATAACAAGATAGTCATAAATTGGTCTCAATAGCACAATACAAAGTATGAATCAAAGCTAAGCGAATAGAATTCATAATGAAATCGATACGATAACCAAGTGATTAAACAAAGTAAATGATACTCGAGATGCCCTCCTGGCGAGTCGTGGTGTGTCATGACCTCCCTTCGACCTTAGAATCGTCTAAGAATGCCATGGTGTGGAGTGGGATGCTTTGAAAGTTGTGAATGAGCCCTCTATTTATAGTTTTCTGTCATAGGGTCGATACGCAGTATGCATCATCCTCGATACAGCGTATTGGGTGTATTCAACATGTGCTTCACTAATAAGATATTATGAGATAATAAGTAGCCAACATTGTACGGTGTATTGTTTATTTGTTGGAAATGCATACACAATATTCTTAATTTTCTGTCTTGTGTCTTCAAAGGCTAATCTTGATTATACGGTATATCTCTAAGACTGGATACGGCGTATACTTTAGTTGACTTCATTTCTTCTTATGTGGACTGTGAAATCGAATGAAAACGTAGAGGGGGGGGGGTTGAATACGTTACCGTTTAAAAACTTTAAACTTCTTGTATCAAATATCCATTCTTAGCTTGTTCTAATATGAAAGATGTTAAGTGTAGTTTATGACTAGCATAAACTTAAGACATGTTATCACACAAGCATAATCAACAAGTCACAACACAAACAATCACATAATGCAAACATTAAAGTAAAGCAATAAGTAAAAGGAAAGTGCAAACCGAACACGAGGATTTATAGTGGTTCGGTCACGGATCTCCTTTCCGCCCTACTCCACTCCCCGAGTACCCAACTCGAGAGTTACTTCACTAGATCAACAACCTCCCTTCTCGGCGGAGAAAACCTTACAAACGTCGTTTACAATTTATCCGGTACAAAGCTAGATACCGAGTTCTTTTACAAGGTACAACTACTCCTATCGTCGCTTATACAATATTTCCGACACTAAGCTAGATGTCGAGTTCTTTACCAAGGGTACAACCACTCCCGCTATGTTTTGTGGCCCAACATAAAAACCTTGTGTTTTATGGCACAAACACATAAACCATCTAATCTATATTGTGATGATACAATGATGATCCATGACATAAAAGTCTAATGGATATGAATACCTAATCTACATGAACTTCTTGAATAAGAAGTCTTCAATCATTGAGGATGTCAAGTGCCCTTGAATCTTCATATGCTGGAATGCTTTAATGAATGATGACTTCAAGATCTTGTAACCTTCTTGGTGGATCATGAAGTATGATATGCTTACAACAAAGATGAATGTTAGAAGCATTATGATCATTATGGAAAGGGTGATTCATTGATGTTTCTACATGGTTAGCTACTGATCTAGATATGTGTTTTATGATAGAGAGAATGTATGTGCAAAGTCATCAACCTAATGAGAAGACCATGGGCTGCTATTTATAGCCAAAGGCTTCAGCAGACCCACGGATCAGGCAGAACCCTTTTGAGGGTTCCGTCCGTTATGTCTGAAGGTTCCGCCGGAACAGACAGACTACTATTCACAATATCTTTCCATATCTAACAATGTCACATCAAGTTACTTCTAGTCAAACAAACAATAGATAAAGTTGGAATCCTTCCAAAATGTGTAAGAGGTCTTATGGAAAGTCAATCACTCAACCTTTCCATAAATGCACATGATGTGATGTATATATTTCTATTTTAAGATTAAGGTATATATATGAAAGTAAACTTGTAAAATGTATATATTACCTAAGTAATGTTGTTATAGTAAGTTAATGAGTTACTAAAAATGTTTGACTCCTAATGTCATCACATTTTTATCATTTGTAAAACTTACTAATATTACTTTAACACCTAAAGTGGCACTTATTCTATTTGACACCTAAAGTGCACTTTGACACCTAAAATACTTAAAGGCTCTAAAAGTATTTTAAACATTCTAAATGGTTGGTCAATGGGTTTGATCATAATGCTACATAACAAACATGTACGAACCTGTGTTGTAGCATACGACGACTCGAGACGTTGAGAGGTGTTGAATGTATGTTGAGACAAACTATGATTACAAGTAACTTGTACATTTTACGTTATGTATCAAGTTATACGTTTGTCATCAATCAAAACAAACGAGACTGTATAGATTAAATATCGTAATATTTGCACTAACATGGACCATGTTTCATATACGGCGTATATCCAGATATGGATACACCGTATTCTTCAAAGTTAGGCAACGTCTTGAAATTTTTCTAAGTATAAGGATATGACGTATATAATTGGCCTTGATACATTGTATGGAAAGTCTGAACAACAAACTTCTTTGATTTCTCCTTTTTAGCTCCAAATAATGTCGTTTTCCGTTTCTTTTTAATAACTGCTCAAGAAGTACTAAGAATCAAAAAAGTAAATGATTAAGTAACGATCCTTATATAAAATGATAGTAAATGAGCAATTTATACAGGATAAATTATGTATAAATGTAGTACTTATTTGATCACATCAGGTACTCCCTATGAAATGAAGGTGGGAGAAGATAAAGCCACGAAAAGACGAAATTGCCCTCACGTGTAAGGCACGTGAGGCGTTTAACAAGCCTTGACTAATGTCTCTTAGTCAAAAGGACCATCGGGGAAGCAAAATCGAGACATTGGGAGGAATGGTGCATTTATTTTGAATTTGGGACTGAACGTGTGAATTTGGGATGACTTTGAGACGAATGGCACAATTTACTCTAAATATATAATTATCAATTCAATACGATTATAGGATCGTAGAGAAAAATATTCAACTCAAACTCTCAATATGTTAATTAAATGAATAAAAAAATCAAATGAGATAGGTCTTTGTGACATGACATGGCATTGAACATGATAATAATGATTAAATTATATTCCTTTCGTCCTAAATTAATTTTTTTCGGATGTCCTAATTTCATTGTTCACTAGTAATAATAGATAAGGAAGTTTGATCGAGTTTACCATATTAAACTTGGTTGAAATTAATATTACCGACTTTAAAGAAGACTTTAATTAATTAGTTAAAAGTAAAACTATTATTATGCAAAAATTAAAAGAAAGAAAGCACTAATAATTATTTTTTTCCTTAAATTGTGTGTTTATTGTTTGGGACAATTATTTTGAAATGGAGGGAGTATTTATGTTGTTAACCTTTGTGTCATTCACGTGTATCTCCGAATGGAAGGGGATTAAATAGAAAGTGGTTATCCTTTAAAAAGTATAAAAAATCACTAGAGAGTGGCATGTCTCCTTTCCTCTTCTCTCCATTTTCTTTCCCATTTCTCAAATATCAAGATACGATGAACATCAACTTTTTTATAATAATAATAAAAAAAATCAAATAAAAAATATGATGAAAACAATCGGAGTATTGATGAACATTTTCTACTGATGAATATTTTGTATTGATTAACATTATGGCAGAATATTGATGAACATTTTTTATTGATGAAAACGATTTGATGAACATATAAAAACTGATTAACATTGATGAACACGTATTGATGAATATAAAAAACTGATAAACATGTATTGCAGATTCGAAGTTTTATTCATCACAATTTTGATTTTTTTTTTACGAAATATTGAAGGTTTTATAAATTACTAGAACATTTATGTTCTAATGAACACCTTCAAACTATCAAATAACAAAATTATTTCTTTAATGCATTTCATCGAACACCTTATGGGTATATTCATGAACACTTGATTTGTTTGAAAAGTTACTAAGTTAAAACTTATAAAACAAAAAAGATGAAGAATTGATGTTAGTTTAGTGTTTGTTGATCAATAACTGCTATAGTAATTTCGTTTTAACTCAGATTGATCGAAACCTAACTTTTCTTTATAAATTAGCGAACTTTTAATTCCTAAAAGGTTATATTTTGTGGTGATTGAGCAAATATATGACGAAATTAAATATAATCGAAACCTAATTTTGTGATTTTTGAGCGATTTAAAACTGAATTTGGGGTTTTTTTTGGGTAACTATGTGTGGAAAACTAAAAGGGGGGTTGAATAGTTTACCCGTTTTTAGTTTAATTACCTTTTGAAACTTTCCGTTTAATCAAAGATATGAACACAAAGACAATACACAATATGCAAGTATAAAGAAAGAAACGATCAAACCATGACACGATTGTTTATCGTGGTTCGGCTACAAGGAACTCTCTTTTCCTTGCCCTACGTCCACGCCCCGAGTATCCAACTCGAGAGTTTCTTTCACTAGTCAACAAGCTCCTTTCACCGGCGGAGAAAACCTTACACGTCGCTTACAAGTTTACCGACACTAAGCTAGATGTCGAGTTCTTTTACAAGGGTACAACCACTCCCGTTTAGTTCTTTACAAGGGTACAACAACTCCCGTCACACTATGTATTTTAAGGACTAAAATACTAACCGATCACAACTTAAAACACACAATCAAATGAAGTGTAAACTACACAAAGTCTACACGATGCTAAGCTAACAAGTCTTGCAACGTTGTGTTGAATACTTGTAACTTAATATGCACTTGTGAACTTCTTTGCTACAAAAGAATCTTCACAACAATGAGATGTTAAAGGGTTAGATGAAAGATATGAATGTGTATGTGCAAAGTATAATGAGAAGTGATAAAAAGAAAATTCTAACAAATGGCTTGGTATTTATAGCAAAACATCCAGCAGGTCTGGCGGATACGGCGGAACCCTCAGAAGGGTTCCGCCCGTGTACCACGAGGGTTCCGCCAGGTCTGACAGTGTGTTTTGCAATAACTTACCAAACCAACCAAAGTCACATCAACTAAATATTAGTCAAACACAAAACTTTGTGTAAGAAAACTATGGAGAGTCAAACACACAAAACTTGTGTAAGAAACCTATGGTGAGTCAAACACACAACCTTTCCTTAAATGTATGTTGACAAAACTTACCATAAATGGGATGTGACATTTCTATTTTAAGAAATATAAAAATGTTGTGTTTTATATGAAATGTAAATGTAGCAAATGTCTAGTTATGCAAGACTTTAAACTAAAATCATGTTTTACTAAAAACTAAAGTTTATACTTTGTCATTAACAAAACTTAGCAAAGATCGTAAAATATAAATAACGTTTTTAGGCGATATTTGTATTAACAATCTCCCCCTTTTTGTTGATGACAAAACATAAACTTTGTTTTTAAGTAACTCACAAATTTTAGTGTTAAGACTTAAAAAAAATGTTATATCAAACTTGTTTTACTTAATTGATGAAAATCATTTTAAGTTACTAAGTTTAGATAACTTTCTCCCCCTTTTTGTCGAAACAAAAAGAAGAGTAGCGTAGCGGAACTATGCACTTACTCCCCCTTGGTCGATACTCCCCCTAAAAGGAGTGCCAAGTTGGGAAATATGGATTTTGAACCTACAAAAAAATGGTTAGTTGGTGATAATGATACATAATCAAGCATGTACTCACCACATATTATGAGAATATAATCAACCATAATCACAACTCATATATGATCAACCAATAATGAAAATAAGATAGTAGTAGAAGATATCATTCCAAGTAAAATTTTGACTTTCAAAAAGTCAATAGACAAGAAATGAAAATACACCCCTACTTCTAAAGAAACTAAAAATAAAGTTAAAAATAACCAAGAAATAAAAGAAAAATAAAATCCTACTTCTATAAGTAGAGGACTTCAAACACTTCCTAAAATGGGGCAAAAGGCCTCCAAAAGGGCTCTAGGATTGGTTTGGATGGGAAAGAGCATCCAAACGTTCTAGGATGTGTTGTATAGCGAAGCGGGTCTCATCTTGAAAATGGTGAAGCAACATCTCGATGCTTTCACCTATTTTGACCATTTGCTCACATTGTGAGCAAGCATGGTGATGAGTGGGTGGAAATGGGTCATTAGATGATGGTGGTGGAGGTAGGTTGGTTTTGGTTTCTTGGTTGGAGGATGGGTTTGAAATGGATTCAAGCAATGTGGTTTGCAAGTCCATTGCTTGATGAAGGTTGTTTTCGACCATTCTTTGAATTTCCTCATAAGAAGGAAGAAAAGACTCAAATAGTTGGGGTTGTGAATGTGGTGGACTTGGGTGATCATGATTTTCAAAGTTTGGTTCTCCATATAGAGGGCCATGGATGTCTTTGAAAATAGGGTGAAACAACAATGGTTTAGGTTGGTTGAAGGCTTGTTGTGGTGGTGGAATTTGATCAAAAGGCTCATTGTGGTCAAACAATGAGCTTGGTTTTTCATTTGTCAAAGGTGGTGGATTTGTTGATCTAGGTGGAAGATCATTAAGATCTTGGACAAATGGATGTGGTGATGTTGGAGGAGACCCAAATAACTCCATTGGTTCAAGTTGAGGTAGTGTTGATGGTGATGGAGTTTTGGATGTTTGGATTGGTGCACTTGGTGGAGTTGGGTCAATGGGTGATTTTGTTGGTGGTGGAGTAGTGAGCTCATTTGCTCCTTTGGGTGATGGAGTTGGGGATGCAAGGTTTAAAAAGTGTTCACTTTTGATGGGTGAAGAGAATTCATCCGAAGATGAGGAGCTTAGGTTGATGGTTTGGTGTGAGCAAATTGGTTTGACACTAATTCGTGCCGTTCTCCGAATGGGTCGAGGTGGTTGAGAGGTGATTGTTGACTTCGTCATTGTCAAGGTTGTGGTTTATAGTCTTAAGAGAAGGGATTTTGATGGTGATGGTGTGATTTGAGGTGTTCTAAGATGGTTATATTTATAGGGTGGAAGAGATGTTGGAGGTAGTGTTTGGATTTGATGTTTGGCCATAGGAATTTTGAGGTTTGTAATGATTTGGGTGAGTAATGAAGGTTGTCAAATCAATTGGAAGTCAATCCAATGGAGGTGATGGAGTAAGAAGACAAAGATTTGCACTAAATGCTTAGTGGTCTTGTCAAAATGGTTGGGTGAATATGTTTCACGGATTGGAAGGATCCTTTGGGAAGGTTCCTTCCTTTATGTGTGAGGGTTCCTTGAGGTGGTTATGATTTAATTTGGTTTTTGGCGGGAAAGGGATTCCTATTGGTTTTAGAATCTTAGAATACTCCTAATGATGTTATAAACTAATAGGGAATGAGTTTCTAACATATAAGGTTGATTTGAGGAAGTTTGGATTTCTAAAATTTTGAAAACGAATAAAAATTTCCAGGTGAACTGACGGAACCTTCGGACTACACGGGCGGAACCCATCTGAGGGTTCCGCGGAATCCGTTGGGCCATTTCTGGGTTGCCCAGAAATTTACACTGGCGGAACCCTTCTGAGGGTGCCGCCAGTTCCGCCAGACCCTTAAATAATGGCAGTCCACTATTTTGACCCGCAAGACGATTTTCAAATTTTCCGAAAACTCTTAAAAGTGAAAATATAATTCATATCTGGTTAGGAAATGCAAAAATTGGACATGTAAACACGCATACGGTTGGACTTTGACCGGGGGCTAGCGAATTTCACTATACTTAGTGAAATTTTTCATAAACTTGAAAATTTGACAACATGCCAAATGTTGTCATCCTGCATCAAAGTTAGTTCATACATGTTCCAAATTGTACCAAATATCCTACCAACACATAAAAACATAACACACATTGTTCAAATGACCAAATTGTTCAAATAGCACCTAGTGCCAAACACTCCTACACACCCGCTCTCATTGACGGTCAATCTTCTTCTTGAGCTTGCCAAGGAACCTCCCGATGTTCTTGAACATCCCCTTCGTTTGCTTGAACTCCGCCGACTCATTAGGAATAGTTGGAAGTTGTGAAAGGTATTCTAGAGGTGGAAGCCTAGAGTTGGGCAAAGTCTCATCTTCACTCATTGAAGATGATGATGATGAGGTAGGAGGATGAGGGCGTTTGCCTTGGGTTTTGTAGACTCTCTTATCACTAAGTGGGACAAATGTGTGTGGGATGAGAGAGTAGTCTAGGCGAAGACCTCTAGGAGTTGGAGGAATGGGGGAGATGAACCTAAAGAGACGGGTCAAGAGCATTCCATACGGCATAGCCGTTGTGCCTTGCACGGGAATGTCGGCCATTCTCTTGGCCATGTAGTAGGCAAGGTTGAAGGGTTGCCTAACGGACAAGGAGTACATCATGTAGCAAAGGCAAACATTGATATGATCCCGGTTTCCTAGAGTGCTAATGACATTGGCTCTAAGGACTTCCTCCCATTTCTCGAATTGGGGCTTGAGTTCATTGAGTTCCATTCCATATGGATCCTTGTTAACCTCATTTCCCGAACGGGTTCTCCTAGTGGTGGTGGTCCTAATGAAGAGGTGGTCACGAAGTACATCTTTTGACACAAGAGGTGTATCATAGGGATGAATGCGGTCAATGAGCGTGTCAAGAGTTGAGAGGGTATGCTTGTCGGTGTAGATGCAAGTACCACGGTTTGGGACACCTAGGATTTGAGCAAACTCATCTAGGGTGAAGGAGTAAGGATGGCCACTAGCCGAGAAATTTATAGACATACGTCCATAATCATCGGAGGAGAGGTTGACGGAAGCATAGAACTCTAGAATGAACCTAGGACAAATAGGCTCGTTTATCTCTAAGAGACAATCAAAGTTAATGGCCGCAAATTCGGCGGGTAGGTTTGTTCCGGCTAGGAAGGATGGGTCGATGGTTCTACCCTCATGGACATATCTCTTTTCTAGGGCTTTGAAGATGTTGATTTGGTTTTCGGTAAGGCCTTTGGTTTTGTGGTGTTTTGGAAGGTACTTAATGGTGTCTTTGTGATCGTAATGAGTCACGGGAGGCATGATGATTCCTAGAAAAATAAAATATCACATTTTAGTCTATGTTAACGACTATTGCAATGTAGATTTTCTAGTGTGTGCCTATATGAAAACCATGTGGAGGTGCGGTTATCTTGACTCATTTTGATGCTCAAAACGTTTTTATAGTGCAAGTTTTGTTATAAAACAAAAGATAACCCAAACGCTCCTAGTTCAATGTAGCTTCGTTTGAATGTACCCGAAAATACATATTGGTTATGTATTCCCTTTAGCATTCAAGAGACATTATGCAAGTGATGTTTTAAACATAACGTTTTGATTTTGTATTCACAATGTGAGACGAAAAAATATTTGTCCTATTTGTGAGAAATTTTTGCAAGAATTTGACATGGGGTGTTTTAGTAAACATGTTAATAGTTTATAAGAATGCAATTCCTAACTATGGGAAACATGATTAGTTTTGTTTAACACCTAAGTTTCTACATTAATTTCTCAAGTTAATGCATAACCCCAAGTTTTTGATTTTGTGCAAAAATAGAATTCCTAGACTCAGATCAGGAGTGTAATTATGTTTAGGATACTTACAATGATGATTAGAGAGCAATGAGGATGGTTTCAGGATCAAAAATTCGTGGGTGAGGATGAGTGAATAGTGGCAGTTTGGAAATGATGGGTGGAAAGGGGTGTTTGGTTTAATATAAACAAATAAAAAGTTCTGCAGGTCGGCGGATACGGCGGAACCAAAAAGGGGGTTCCGCCCGTTGGGTCGCAGGGTTCCGCCGACTCTGCTGAGAAAAAAAAATTATTTATTTGTTTTGGTTTTTGTGATTTTTGTCTAATGTTTAGAACTACAATGTGGGTTCCATGAGTCCTAAGCCTAACCTAAGAAGGTTAAAGGGTTCTCGTTTGAGAGGTTTTGTGAGAATGTCGGCTATGTTGTCTTCGGAAGAAACTTTCTCGATTGAGATGTTTCCTTTTTGGATGTTGTCACGAAGAAAATGATGACGGATTTCGATATGTTTGGTTCGGGAATGTTGGACGGGATTTTTACTAAGATCTATGGCTCCTTTGTTGTCGCAAAGGATGGAGATGTCGTTTAGTTGAATTCCGTAGTCGACAAGAGCTTGCTTCATCCAAAGAGCTTGTTGACATGCCTTTCCGGCCGAAACGTATTCGGCTTCCGTTGTTGAGATAGCGAGAGCCGTTTGCTTCTTAGAGAACCATGAGGTGAGACAATGTCCAACAAAAGTACAAGTACCACTTGTGCTTTTTCTATCAACATAGTCACCGGCATGATCCGAGTCGGCATACACTATGGTGTCCATTCCCGTTCCTTTGGGATACCATAATCCTAAGTGTGTAGTGCCCTTAATGTATCTAAAGATCCTTTTAACGGCTTCAAGATGAATTACTTTAGGATCTTCTTGAAAACGAGCACATAGACAAACACTAAACATAATGTCGGGTCTACTAGCCGTTAGGTAAAGTAGACTTCCAATCATACCCCTATATTTAGTGCTATCTACGGATTCACTTTCCTCATCCTTGATAAGTTTAGTTTCCGTGGACATGGGTGTTTTGATTGGTTTAGAATCTTCTAATCCAAATTTCCTAAGCATGTCCCTAATATACTTAGATTGGTTAAAGAAGATACCATCTTCTAGTTGTTTGATTTGGAGTCCTAGGAAAAAGTTGAGTTCTCCCATCATACTCATTTCAAACTCGTCATGCATGATTTTTGAGAAATCATCGCATAATTCTTGACAAGTTGATCCGAATATAATGTCATCAACATAGATTTGGACTATGATAATATGTGAATCTTTCTTCTTAGTGAAGAGAGTATTATCAACTAAGCCCATGATGTACCTATGTTCAACTAAGAAAGTTTTGAGTCGATCATACCATGCTTTTGGAGCTTGCTTAAGTCCGTATAAAGCCTTTTTAAGTTTATATACATGATTAGGTTTTTCAAAGTCAATGAAGCCCGGTGTTTGAGCGACATATACTTCTTCATTTATGAAACCGTTTAAGAATGCACTTTTGACGTCCATTTGAAAAAGTTTAAAGTTGTGTGCACATGCATATGCAAGTAAGATTCTAATTGACTCGAGCCTAGCTACCGGAGCAAAAGTTTCATCGTAGTCAATGCCTTCTTGTTGGTTATATCCTTGTGCCACTAGCCTAGCTTTGTTTCCAGACACAACACCATTTTCGTCCATTTTATTTCGAAAAACCTATTTTGTACCAATTATAGTTTGACTCTTAGGTTGAGGAACTAATGTCCATACATCATTCCTATCAAATTGGTTTAACTCTTATTGCATGGCTATTACCCATGACTCATCTTTAATGGCTTCATTAATCTTTTTAGGTTCAATGGTTGACACGAAACAAAAGTAGTTACTTTCATTTTGAGCTTTAGACCTTAACATTCTCTCGTTAATTTTACCTATGACATTATCTAATGGATGACTTTTGGACTTTTTAACATTAACAATTTCTTTGTTTGTTGGTTCTTCTTCCATGTCATTTTCTATGGTGACTTGATTTTCCATAGCTTGACTTTCAACTAAGTCATCATCTACCAAAGGTGATGTCTTAGAGGGAGGTGGACTCTCGTCAAATGTTACGTTCAACGATTCCTCGACTCTTAAGGTTTCTTTGTTTAAAACAATGTAAGCCTTACTATTTTGTGAATATCCAAGAAATACACCTTCATAAGACTTTGGGTCAAATTTGGTGAGGTAATCCTTGGTGTTAAGAATAAAACATTTACTCCCAAATACTCTAAAGTATCCTAATGTAGGCTTTTTACCTTTATAAAATTCATAAGGAGTTTTGTTTAAAAATGATCTAATTAAGACTCGATTAAGAATGTACGTTGACGTGTCAACGGCATTACACCAAAACTTTTGTGGAATGTTTTGTTCGTTAAGCATTGTTCTACTCATCTCTTGCAAGGTTCGGTTTTTACGTTCTACTACACCATTAGATTGAAGAGTACGTGGAGCCGAAAAGTTATGAGTAATACCATTTTTATCACAAAAGTTTCCAAATTGAAATTCATTATCAAATTCACGACCGTGATCCGTTCTAATAGACACAATATTAGACCCTACTTGATTTTGAATTTTCTTACTTAGAATCTCAAATTTTTCAAAAGCTTCATTTTTACTTTTCAAAAATTTTGTCCAAGTATATCTTAAATAATCATCCACTATTACCAAAGTATAGAAGTTGCCTCCATAACTTTGTATAGCGGATGGACCAAACAAATCCATATGCAAAAGTTCTAG
>LBNU01018695.1:73912-84876 GCA_014162995.1 Artemisia annua | reverse complement strand
CAGTTTCATTGTCGTGATATTAAATAATCCTTGAATTGGGGAGGAAAATGATTTTCAAAAATAAAATCGAGCAAGTATATGTTGTTGTATCTAACATGCTAAACAACTACGAATATTGTTATGTATAATATGCTAAATGATTATTTGTTTTTGATTGTTTGCTTATGTTATAATGTTTTAGTAACTCACTTAGATATGTAGACTGAGTTGATTAATCATGTGTTACGAAAACAATTGTTTTACACAATTATCCTTCCAAAGGTTCTAGTGTTAAAATACACCACCTTAAAATATTTAACACTTTTTCAACATGATTTCTAAAACAATACATGCTCTTATCTTAATTGGCAATAAATTGTCTAATCAAGAGAAAGGTTTATAATAATACATTAGTATTTAAGTAAAAGAAAATGTATTTTTGAACCTTGCATATTTTTGAACACATACTAATTGTTTCAAACTAGTAGCCATAAAACTATTTTTACATAATTTATGTATTGTATAAAAATGGTTACGGCAATTATTTTTAAAAACTTATGTAATGTCAAAAACTATGCATATTATACGTAATAATAAATAGTTCTCACACACAAAATAAATGACAATCTTGAATCATTAAGTTAACATGTCATTATTAGTAACCTCACACATATAACAAGTATTATATTTAATGGAGCACATTCCATAAATCTTTACTTAGTTTCTTTATTAAAAAGAGTGGTTGTGAGGGTCAAGAAAGATTTCGAGCTTATATCGATTCATTATTCAAATTATGATTGATATAATTATCGAATCTAATTGACAAGATTTTGAGTGTGGACATGAAATTGGAGTCATTATTTGTTTAGCTTCAAGATATAACAAAACATATCATCTTGAACCTACATACTCAATCACACTCGATTGTTATGAAATAATGACATCCTTCTTGAGACAAAAAGAATATGCATCGGATCATAACTCACACTTGTGTTGATGATGTCATATTGAGTCTTCTTGTCCAATGGTTGTGTTCCAAAAATTAAACTAATATGTTTAAAAGATGCTTAAAATACACAACGAAGTAGGATTGACGACTTGGATGTTTCATCCGAAATATTCAAGCAATTTACATTGCAACACAATTTGTAAATGTGTCATTTCCGCAATCCCAAACACGAGCAAACAAACAACATATGTAGACTTTGCTCATGAACGAGTCAAGACTCAAAATCACATGTTGAATAAAAATGTCACACATAATACATCATTAATCTAAAACAAGATAAAATGTATTTCAAAAAGGATAATCTATATCCTATGCATTTCACTTCCTTTGTAACATGAATGGTTATGCTACAAGATAACTAGTTTGAAAAATATAGGCTATTAGATTTTGGAAGAAACCTAATACAATGTGTGTCATTACATAAGCAACTCATAAGAGTGAAAAGTTTATCATTTTAAATAAGCATATTTGTAAAAAGATACAATATGTTTTCCCTTAATGATAATGTCACACCCTGAATTTACCTGTTAAATGGCAGCGGAATTGAATTCCCGGGTGTAACGATCATGGCATCTCATACAAGGTTGCATTGAACGACCTAAAGTGTCGTTTTGTAAATACAACGTTTGATCATTTTATTTAAAACATAAAAGTTTACAACATAGGTCCCAAGTAGTTTTACACATTTATTGAAAATAAAAACGACAAGATCAAACGGTTCATAAGTGCATTGAAATAAAACAGTGAGACGCGTCGATCCTCGACTCCATGTTGGTCCAATGCATGTCTCATGTTGTTACATTAGTTACCTGAAAATACATTGCTAAAAACGTCAACAATATGTTGGTGAGAAATCATAGGTTTATAAAAATGAATGTTATACGGAAACCATAAGTATATATGTATGACTACCCGTCACATGATAAATGAAAAATAGTACAATAGCCCTTAAGCTCATGACCCCGAAGCTTGACTGTATGTAATGCCCCTAAAGAGTGTTTTGCCAGACACTCTAATATGAATAAAAATGAAATGCATCCGCTTGACTGTCGGTAACCCCAACACGGATGGAGGCGTCACCCTCAATAGATCTATCCACTCACTCTCGCTTAAATACAATTAACGGTTCATGATAATAGGGGAACTTTCATAGGCAATGTGGTAACTTAAGCATTGTACTTGGATTTGTATACTTAGGTCCGTACAAAAATGGAACAATGTATTCTCCCCCGTGGGATTTGAAAAACAATAAAAGAATGCATACGGGGCTATGAAAACTCACCTCAAGGAATGGTACAAGCGGGAATGTATGAGCTGAAGAAATGAGGTGCAATCTCCTAATCGCAACCTAAAATGAATGCAAGTAATCTAATTTAGATTACGAAATGGGTTCATGTATGCACTTGCACTTATAATCTATACCACTCGTTTTGTATTCAAAATATGTATTGTTGTCGAAAATATAATTTATATCTTTGTATAAGGTCATAGTGAATATTACTTGTTCATATAGTTTAATAATGTTATATAATAGTTATATAGTGAAATATAGTGAAATATAGGTTTTAGACGTAAAATATAACACTTAGTAATTTTTTAAATACGGTTAAAAATGGCTTTGGAAAACTAGTTGTAAATCAGTGAATATTGAGAGTTAGGAAATTAAATTAGTATTTTTGGAAAGCTTAGCACCAAGCCTAAATATGTTCAGGAGTGAAGTTTTGCTCAAAGTGTCTGGTTTTTTATGCTAAATGGTGGAGAAGTATGGTGTTTTTAGGCTAAAGCTGCCATTTCTGGGCAGTTTTTATGAATGTTTGGATAGCTGTAGATTACTCATTTTAAGTTCAAATGACAAACGGCTTTTTGATTTGTAAACTAGGCCAGGTGCTCTAACTTTTGTTCCTTGGAGTCCAAAACTCCAAAACTGAGTCAATTGACGGGAAAATAGCTCTAACATGGGTGTTTCTGGGTATACTTAGAAAATTTCTGGGTAAAGTGCTGGTGGTTTATTAGTGAAAATAATAACTTTCGAAAAATCATAACTAATTCGTTATAAGGCCGATTCTCAAGTTCTTTATATCACAGAAAAGGTAAAAAGGTATAATAACATATTTTCAATAGTTTGGCAAGTTTTGAAAAGGTCTAAGGCTCGTTTTTGGCCAAGTAAATTCGTACATCAGCAAACAAATTTTCGGAAAATGTATAAGTCTAGTAGCATTTTGTTTTTGGCATAACTTCTTCGTTATAAATCCGTTTTTAGCGATTAAAAAGGCCAGAGTTTCGTCTAAGGATGTATTTTCTATATCTTGAGTCCAAAATTTACCAAAACTCACTGAATTTTTCCAATTTTTAAAATAGGGACAGTAGGTTAACATATGGTTCCAAAAATGATGTTACCTAGTTTGTACATGTCCAAATCCACTACTAACAACATCAACTCATCCCTTAATCTACCATACACCTTCTTAAGGTGTCATGGGTTCCCTAACATCATCACTTCAATCATTTCACCAAGGTTTCATAAGGAATCCATTTTACACATAAAATGATAAAAACTTAAGTTTTGTGGTATAGACTTTCCATGTGCAAGTTCAAAAATAATAATTGTACATAAACCTAGCAAGGAAATTGTGGTAGAACTTGTAAAAATTGGTGATGAACTTACTTGAATACCTATAACTTTTATGAAGAAAACCTAACAATCCAGAGGTTTATATTGCAAAACCTTGTAATGGATGTATTCTAAGTCTTGTAAAATATGTTGTACTTGAAAAACTTGGTCTTTCTTGGACTTTTGATATGGAACGAGCAAGGAGGAGCAAGAACAAGAGAGTAGAAAAATAATTTGATCTATGTTTTTCTTACATGCAAAAGTGTTGGTACAAATGAGATAGTGGAAATTACTTGGGTAATTTTGGGAGTCCCATGTGTCCCATGGGCACCCTTGGCCGGCCACCTCACAAGAGGTGGTGGTCTTGTAATATTTTTGTCCCACTTTGATTTTACGGGGTACCGTTTAGTGCATAGTTTTGTATTTTTAGCGTTACCGGGTACCGGGTTAATTAAAGATAAAATATAACGGGACAATACGGGATATAATAAAGTTGTAAAAATTATAAAAATATAATTTTCATAAACATTAGGTATTTTGATAGGTATCTCTTTGTTAATACAATTTATTGTGTATATAAGTTCAAGTAAGTGTTTATTATTTGGTTATCCACCATAAATAAATAATATATAGTTTTATAACCTTAGTGGAAAAATAACTAATATAAAAATATATTAGTGCCCTAGTGGAATTTGTTTGGTACATTAGGTTAAAAACTAATAACTTGTCTTATTATTTATATACAAATAAATAAATAAGTGTAACTTGAAAATATATATCTACGAGTGGAATAGAATGAAAATGATGTCGTGATGCAATGTAGACTAACCCTAGTCTATGAAATATACGATGAATGACAATGTGACTTAACCTACCCGGTCTCGTCAAATGAATACCCGTAAACCCTGTTTACGTGAAATGTTGAATTGAAATTCAATGAATAGGAAATGTCGGGACTAAGGAATTGATCTGGAAATTTAGAATTATGACAGTCGCCCATCCAAGGAGGAATTCAGTCCCTGAATTCAGCGGTTGTTGGTCTTGGAAGTTGACTCGGTGAAAAGATGCGGGTATTTGAGTCGCATTTGGTCTTCTCGTTCCCATGTAAATTCGGGACCTCTTCGAGAATTCCAGCGAACTTTCACGATAGGAATTCGACTCTGTTTTAATTGTTTGACCTCACGGTCCATGATTTCTGCGGGTTCTTCCACAAAATTAAGCTTATCATCTAGCTCGATTTCTTCTAGTGGAATGACGGACGTCTCATCAGAAAGACATTTCTTGAGATTTGAGACATGAAACGTGTTATGAATATTGCTGAGTTCTGACGGTAGTTCAAGCTTGTAAGCTAATGGACTGACTCTTTCCAGAATTTTAAATGGCTCAATGTATCTCGGGTTCAACTTCCCGCGTTCCCCAAAACGTATCACGCCCTTCCAAGGCGAGACTTTCAACATCACTTTTTCCCCAACTTGGAATTCTAATGGTTTGCGTCGAATATCTGCATAGCTTTTCTGTCTACTTTTAGCCGTTTCGAGTCTCTCTCGAATCTTAATTATCTTTTCAGTTGTATCCCGTACCAACTCCGGTCCGGCACATTGTGAATCACCAACTTCGGCCCAACAAACTGGTGAGCGGCATTTACGACCATAGAGTGCCTCAAATGGTGCGGCTTTTATGCTGGAATGGTAGCTGTTGTTATAGGAAAACTCGATCAATGGCAAATGATTAGCCCAACCATTTCCAAAATCGATCACACATGCCCTTAGCATGTCTTCAAGTGTTTGAATGGTCCTTTCACTTTGACCATCGGTCTGAGGATGATAGGCAGTGCTCATGTCTAACTTAGACCCAAATGAATCTTGCAATGATCGCCAAAAGTTTGATGTAAAACGACTATCTCTGTCGGAAATNGGATGATAGGCAGTGCTCATGTCTAACTTAGACCCAAATGAATCTTGCAATGATAGCCAAAAGTTTGATATAAAACTCTTATCTCTGTCAGAAATGATGGAAACTGGTGCGCCGTGCCTCGAGACTATTTCCTTGATATATAGTCTAGTGAGTTGTTCCATGGAGTAAGTCTCTCTAATTGGTATAAAGTGGGCTGATTTGGTGAGGCGATCTACAATCACCCAAATAGCATCGTAACCACCTGATGTCTTGGGTAATTTTGTGATAAAGTCCATTGCAATGCATTCCCATTTCCATTGCGGAATTTCCGGTTGTTGAAGTAACCCCGATGGTTTTTGGTACTCGGCTTTAACTTTAGTACAAGTAAGGCATTTGCTAACATACATAGCTATTTCGGCTTTCATATCTGGCCACCAATAAAGTCTCTTGAGATCTTGATACATCTTATCAGATCCAGGATGAATTGAGTACTTCGACTTGTGTGATTCATGCATAATTAATTCTCGTATTCCACAGTATAGAGGTATCCAACTTCTGTCCTTGAAACATAATACTCCGTCCGATCTCTTCACAAATCCATTTTTATTCTCCGGCATACCATAGAATTTCTCACTTGGTCGGTTTTCTTCCTTGAGTGCCTCAATCTGAGCCTCAAGAATTTTTGATGGTAATGGAGAAATAATTGTCATTCCCAATGACCTAACCCTTAGTGGTTTGATTCGTTCCTTCCGACTATGTGCATCAGCCACAACATTGGCTTTCCCCGGATGATATCGAATTTCACAGTCGTAATCACTAAGCAATTCTAGCCAACGACGTTGCCTCATATTGAGTTCCTTTTGATCAAGTATATACTGTAAACTCTTGTGGTCTGTGAATACTACGCACTTTGTACCATAAAGGTAATGCCTCCAAATCTTGAGTGCAAAAACCACAGCACCCAACTCTAAATCATGTGTAGTGTAATTCTTCTCGTGTTTCTTGAGCTGTCGAGATGCATAAGCTATCACCTTCTCATTTTGCATTAACACAGCTCCAAGTCCTTTATGTGATGCATCGCAATATACCACGAAGTTCTCAACACCTTCTGGTAGTGCCAAAATTGGTGCACCGCAAAGCTTTTGTTTCAACAACTGAAAAGCGGACTCTTGTTTCTCTTCCCATTCGTATTTCTGGTTCTTTTGTGTCAACTTGGTCAGCGGCTTTGCTATTTTAGAAAACCCTTCGATGAACCTTCTGTAATATCCGGCAAGTCCTAAGAATTGGCGAATTTCTGTAGGAGTCTTAGGCGTAGCCCAACCTTTTACTGCCACGATCTTTGCTGGATCCACTTGTAGTCCTTGGCTATCAATGACATGGCCAAGAAATTGTACTCTTCGTATCCAAAAATCACACATCAAAAATTTGGCATACAATTGCTCCTTCTTGAGCAGTTCTAAGATTGTTCTGAGGTGTTCTTGGTGTTCTTCTTTGCTTTTCGAGTAAATCAAGATATCGTCAATGAATACAATCACAAACTTATCTAGATATGGTTTACATACTCTGTTCATGAGGTCCATGAACACAGCTGGTGCATTGGTTAATCCAAACGGCATTACTTGGAACTCATAATGACCATAACGAGTTCTAAAGGCTGTTTTCGGGATATCCTCTTCCCNTCGTCCTTATTTTGCACTATTATGTGCACATTTTGTCCTTCAACAGTGAAATTTGGCAAACCACAAGGACGATTTTTGCAATGATTGAGGACCAAAAGTGCACGTAACAGTGCAAAATAAGGACGATTTTTGCACTTAATGAACCACAAGGACGAAACGTGCAATTTGCCAAACTACAAGGACGATTCTTGCATTTTGCTCTTGTTCATTTAACTAAACTAACGTAAAATATTGTTCATGTTCGTTCATTTAATAAGTAAATGTACATAAACGAACTTTTTACCGAACGGTCATGAGATATACACTGAACGTACAGTTCATTTACAACTATACTCCGTACTACCTTTAAAGAAAACAGCAATCAATTTTTGTTGACAGTAATAACCTAATGTATATATTTTCTAAACATACAATACACTGTAAACAATGTGAACGTCTTCTTTTGACAATGCGTATTGGATAACTGAATAATCGTCGATCAACAATTCGATTGATACTTATGTTCTTTTTCATAACTACGTCCAGAATCTATATTCAATTCCGCGCACATAAATAGGACTTGATAAAATGGTCCAAGCTTACCTTAGAAAGTCGGAACCCTAATTCTAATAATTTTTTTCTATATATTATTTTTCATTTTATATATATGATGTTCGATCAAAAGATGCACTGATTTGCTTAAGAAACTGAAAACAATTATTAATATACTTAAAGAATGCACCTGGTATATAGCAGAAGGTTGGTATCAGTATAGCTTTTATGCACCTTTCTTTGTATATCTATATATATCATTCTTGTTATAAGATATTTTGTATTGAATTTATTACGAATAAAGCTATATGTCATCAAGATTATGTAAATTTTAGTCTTTACTCTTTATGACAAGCTATGAGCGGTCTAAGAGCTTTGAGTTATTCAAGTTCTCCGTCACTTAAACTGCATCATCATTGCATATGATTTAACATTGCTTGGGCTTCGCCTTTTTCACAAAAGCTCAAAAGAGAATTTGATGAATAACGTGCACATACTGATGCCAACAAAGTTGTTTATTGGCTAATTGTAAAAATTTAGTTGAAAAAGGGTACGAGTCTTCTTCAAGTGATGATACATGGTACAAGGATAGCCACTTAGGTGTGAGAAACTAGGTAACCTATATGATCCACCTAGAATCATAGTGGAAAATTTTAAGGTTACGAGGTACAATATCGGTCCCGAGGAAAGCTACGTTCGTGTCAAAACTAAGTCATATAAGGAGTTGCCAATAAATGAGAAGAATGTGTGGCAATTAAGAAGGATGGTTGAGTGTCATTGCCACCCTGGTTATTGTTGTTGTCCCACTTTCTTTTGTTGTTGTTGTTATTGGAGTTGTTTCGGTTATTGTTGTAGTTGTTGTTGTTGTTGTTTCGGTAGTTGTTGGTGTTGTTATTGTTGTAGTTATGGTTAGGGTTGGTGTTGGTGTTGTTTGAAGACTTTCCTTTGCTTATAATCTGAGCCATGAGTTTCTGAGACATCCTAATTGCCTCGTCCAGTGTTTGCGGATCAAAAGAAATCACATCACCACGGATGTTTTCGGGTAAACCACCGATGAAATTTTCTAACAACTTCTCATTGTCCGGAACCATAGACGGACACAATGCAGCTAATTCTTGATACCTTCGAATGTATGTTTCAATGTCATTTCCCATAGTCACGAGCTCATAAAACTCGGTTTCCATCTTTTTCACGTCCGTACGAGGACAAAACTTCTTGGTCAACAGTTTCTTGAATTCGTCCCATGAAAGTTTGTAGGCATTTTCAATACCCATAGGCTTAGCATATGTAGTCCACCATGACATAGCTTGATCAAGAAGTGTGCTAACAGCAAACTTTACCTTGGATTCCTTGGGACAATTGCATAAACTAAATACCGATTCGGTATGCTCAAACCAACGGATCATAACAATAGCTCCTTCGGTACCTTTGAATTTGATAGGATCACCACTTTTGAAATCCTTAAACGTACACTTACGTCTAACAGTTGCATTGCTAGCTTGTTCAGATGTTTCTACATGAGTAGTGGCTTCAGTAGCCCTTGCAGCAACATTAGCTCTTTCAACCTCTATTGCCTCAGCTATGCTATCTTTCACATGTTTCCTGATAGCGGCTTGTGACATGGCCGATGCGGCCGGTGCAGCCTTTTCTTTCCTTGGTGGCATATTTCTGATCAATCACAACGAAACACAACCATAAGAAATCATACTAAAATTGATCGTCATATGATGTATATAAATCCACAACACACATAAATACCACCACAATATGAGTAAGTACAACCACAACCTGTATAAGTACAACCACAATATGTATAAATACAACCATGACATGTATAAATACAATAATAATAAAGAGCAACCACGAAACATCATAATATAATCACAACACATGAATATAATATATGAAAATTTCGGCCTACATGGACCGATATATATATATAGCACGACAATTCCAACATAGTAGAGTCATTGATAAGAGCGTTTCTAGGCTAGTGAAAGCAAGAACCACGGGTATCGTTGTCCCAACGAGCGTTGAAATTGATCTAGTCACTCAAGTCGTGAGTTATGTGAGATGAATGGGTTGAAAAGATTTGAATTTGTTTTAATTACACTACGAAAGTTTTGCATGTAGTTTAAATGAAATTAAGAACAATAAGAAAGGGAATAAAATTAATCATGAAAGAAAACATTAGACTAAGTGAAGGGAAAAAGGAAATAAAAGTTTAAACTTAAGAAAGGATTAAAGAAAATGTTTTTGTTGTTTTGTATTTTAATTAACGAAAAGAAAATTAAACTAAGTTAAAAGATTTAAAAGAAAATTCGGCAGAGTAACGGTAAGAAATGGATAAAAGAAAACTCCACTCGATAAACGATGGAGTGAAAACAAGCCTAGCTCGGCTCAATAAACAAGATACGACAATAAAGGACTAAGACTCGAAAACTAAAAATCTAAACTCGCTATGACAAAATAAAGACCAAACTCGCTACCCTAAACTATGAAACTCGCTATCCTAAACTCTAAACCATACTCGCTATGATGAAATGGAAGACAAACTCGCTATGTAATTTTGGGCTCCAAACTCGCTATGACAAGAATACACCAAACTCGCTAGGCACAAGAATATACCATACTCGCTAGTGGGAAGACTCCAAACTCGCTAAGTAAAGAAGACTCCAAACTCGCTATGGACATGGAAATCCCAAACTCGCTATGAACCTCAATCCAAACTCGCTAGAGAAAAGGATGAAACTCGCTAGGCAGCAATTTGTACTCGCTAGCATAGGAAATCCATAGCAAACTCGCTATCTTAGCAAAACCATACTCGCTATAATATTATTAAAACGGAAACTCGCTACTAAACCCTAGTTAGCTACTTAACATAATTTTTTACGTGAAACTTTTTAAGTAAACTTTATAAAAACTAATTTGGACTCAATATTAAGCCAACTAAATACTCAAAATAAGCTAAATTAATCTAGATTTATCAAAATAAGACTTTTATATTTCTAGGGCTTGTAATAAAAAAACTATTTTAGACACCAAATAAAGATTAAGCACTAAAAAGGATGATTAAGAAACTTGTAAATAAGCTAAAATAACATGTAACAAAAGCTTTCACAAGCTACCAAGACCCAAATAAGCTCAACCCATGGTAATAAGGCACGAAAACAAGTCTCATGCAAAGGTGGTGCAACTTGTTGAGCTCATAATGAATCAAAGTAGAAGTGAAAAGAGAATAAGATGAAAAGAAAGATTGAAA
>LBNU01018695.1:38598-67541 GCA_014162995.1 Artemisia annua | reverse complement strand
AATTAAATGAACTTCGTGATCAGGCATACGAGAACTCTTTGATCTACAAAGAAAAGACAAAGAAGATTCATGACTCAAAGATAAAAAACCGCGTTTTCAACGTTGGTGATCGAGTCCTTCTTTTCAATTCTCATTTAAAGATCTTCTCGGGAAAACTCAAAACCCACTGGACTGGACCATTCACCGTTGCTAAAGTTTATCCATATGGTACCGTTGAGTTATCTCAACTCGACGGTCCAAATTTCAAAGTGAATGGCCATAGGCTAAAGCACTACTTTGGAGAGGACATACCACCCATGGTTGTCCCGAATCTCCAAACTTTCCCCATGAACCAATGAATGCGGGGATCGAGTCAAGCTAGTGACTCGGTGATCAAAAATTAGCATGCCATGGGTTATCACCCATGTTTCTGACTTCTTTCTACTTTCTACCACCCCAGTGTGGGGGAGATGCCCCTACATGTACATATCTTTCCAAAAAAAAATCATCATCATCATTTTTAAAAGAAGTGATAGCTTATATTTAAGAAGCTTATTTTTTCTATGGTTCCCACACTTGCCTAAATCCTAAGTTTTACATCTCAAAGTATCGGCATAATGGCCGGGACTTTGAATATTGAGGACAATATTCAATTCTAGTGTGGGGGGAGGGGAATTCTGGCGAATTTGATCACATTTTTACCATCTAAATGCCTTAATTCCCCCATTTTGGCCAATTTTTTTTTCTGGTGTGAGTGCTTTGCACTAACACGACAAATGGTTATCAGTCCACCATGTCTCATCCACAAAAGGTCTGGCTAATCCGAGAGCAAACTGCTCCCGGTAAAGATATCTCAAATCCGTTTATGGCTTGCAATTTGCCAAAAATTGTATGGTATTCAGCTCACCATATCTTTGAATCATGAAGAGTTGGCTAGTCCAGAAGCAAACGGCTTTTGGTAAAGACAAATCAAATCCGTTGACAGCTGATGGTTTGCTCAAAATCATATGGTTATCACTGTACCATAGTTCTGACTTGAACTGAAACATTTGGCTACTCCAGAAGTAATGGCTTTTGGTAAAGAGACATCAAATCCATTAAGTCTTCATAAAAGATTGCTAGGGACTAGCAATATTTTCGTGTGGGGGATTGATGAGTGTGTAAATACTCATCATTTTTGTCTTATATGAACTGCCAAAACATCCAAAAACACCCAAATATGCATCAAAATACTAAAAATATCCCAGGGTTGTGTTTTATATGTTTTAGATGCAAAATGTTTGAAAACAAATGAAAAACGAACAAAGTTTGCACAATTGGCAGTTTCATTCCCTCAACTTTCAAAACTTATCAAATCTAGTCCCTGAGCATTAATTTTGAAAGTAAAGTCAACCAAAGTCCTTAGAAAATCACAAGTTGTCATAATTAGTCCTTTGATGAAAAGTTTCAAAAGTTTACAAGTTTAGTCCCTAAACTTTGCAAAAGTGTCAAAAATAGCCCCTGGGATTAAAATCTTTTGGAAAATAACAATTATGGTCCTTGTATTGTGAAACATTCGCAAAAATAGTCCTTGGGTGAAAAGTTTGGTAAAATTACATAAATGGTCCCTCAAGTTTCAAAGTTGGCAGAAAAGGTCCTTGAAGAATCAAAAAGTGGAAAAGTCAACAAAGGACCTTGTACTATTCACAATTGGCAAGAAATCACCCTTGGAATACTTTGGAAGATTTACACATCCAACCCTTCAAAATTCAGAAATTACAATTTTGGTCTTTGTTATAAACTACAAACCAAACGGACCCTTTTTGTATTATAAACCCAAAACCCAAAAACAGTCCAAGCCCAAAAACACAACACCCCCTTTTTCTCCCTTGGCCCATTTCCTTTCTCTGGCCCATAAACCCTTCACCAGCCCAACACCCTTAGTTATAACTAAATCAAACCAGACCCCCCGTTCCCACCTCTCCCCATCCCTCCCAACTTGCCTCTGCAACCATCACCTCACCACCCCACCATCTCCACCGCCCACTCCACTACAGCTACCCTTCACCTCGCATTAAATGCACCCCCCCCCTCCCCAGTTGCTATAACAGTCCAATTTGGACTTATCCATTTTTGGCGCCAAAATCTGTTTCAATGGCTAGGATAAAAGCAAGTGATCCAATGGTCAAGATATGTTGGGATATGCTCAGAGGGACCCCACAAACCCTAATTGAAGGCTATAAGAGGAAGAAGAAGGGTAGAAGACTGTGTGTAGTTTTTTGAATGTAAAATTAGTATCGAATAGTTAACTTTTTAAACTCCAGTGTATTTCTAAGCTTTTAAGTTGTAATTTTAGCATTTCCAAGTGTATTGTGAACCTTTTTAATCAATCAATTTCAGTTTTACTTGTTGAATTCAGTTTGTGCAATTTCAAAAATCTCATGTTAGCATAATGTTGTTTGTAGTTGTTAATCTGGACTCTTAAGCTCACATAAGCTCCTAGAAAGCTTATAAAAGCTTTTAGAAACCTTAAAATACAGTGTAGCATCAAAAATCAAAAAAATACAAAAAAAATCAAGAAAATACAGTGAAAAATAAAAAATCAGTGAAGAAGAAAGAAGAAAGCTGGAGCAGGGTAAATATTGGATGGCCTTGGGTTAGAAGCTTCATGGGAAGCTATTAGGAGTGTTACTTGGTCCTTGTTCTTGGTTTTTAGCTGGAGTGCAAAATTGTAAGCCAAAACTCAATTTTTCATTCCTCTGAATTCTTGCTTGTTTACTGTTTTTCTTTGTAGATTTATGCTTCTTAGGTGTGTTTAAGTAAATTTATTGGCTAAGATTAGGTACTTGTTCATTTAGATTCTATTGTGCTTATGTTCTTGATTTCACTGTCATTATAGCATATTAGTAATCCATAGGAATAAGTGGTTTAGGTTGTTGTTTCTGTGTTCTAATCAGCTTATTAGATCAATATAAGTGCTTAAGAATCAGTTTCATAATCTTAACAAGTCATTTGTTTTGAAAACCTCAAAATAGTCTTTATAAAAGTGTGTATGGGTTTGCTGATCTCTGTGGTATACAGAGAGTTGTTGTTGTTATTAGTTGTCATACTAACTCACTTTAGGTCCTAGTAACTCAGTTGTGTCATAAAATCCAGTACTTGTTCATAAAAAAGTCAAAATCACTGTGATCACCATTGTATACTTATCTGTCAAGATTTTTTGGAACCCAAATCATCAAAATAGTTATAAAAGTAGTTAAGTTTAGTTAATCTAGTCTTACCATAGCCTAATACAAAATTATCACTCAGCTAGGCCTCTTAGAATCTCACCAAAGTCAAGGTTTTGCATTATCTCAAAAAGTCAATTTTTCATAACTGTCAAAATGGTCAAAAATGTTTTGTGATCTCTAGGGTTTACTAGAGATTGGAAATAGAATTTCCTTGTTGCTTTGTATTAATTGGTTGCTTGAGAGTCTGAATCAATAGAGAAATTGGATTTTGAACATCAATTGCCCATAGAATTCATTGATCAAAGTTGCCTGTTTGACCCATAGCCTCCCCTGTACCACCCATTTCCCAGTGTGCACACCCAACTTCACAGGGTTGCACAGTGTTCATCAGTGGACCCCACCCTTTGAGATTTAGCTTTTTAGAAAGCTTATCAACCATAATTTTAGTCCCTAGGCTTATTTTGTGCTTTCTAGCTTATTTACTAGGTCTGCATTTAACCTTTTGTTTATCCCATTTTGCTGTCTATACTGAGTACTCAGTATAAGCAGTCAAGTTCACAAGTCCACCATTGGCTTATTCCTAAACCATAAGCTCTGATTATTGGCTCATTTTAAAGCTAATCTGGCCTACTTTTCATATCTGCTTTTGTTTTAGACCCTTGATCACTCCTGTGGGCCCCACAAGGTCTGCAAGATTGACCCAAGTTCTGTTGTATCTGTGGTAGTTGTGGATTGCTTATTTGTGCTTATTGGCTTATTCTGTCATGGATTCTTGTTGATTTAAGCTCATTTTGGATCATTTAAATTGTTTATATTTCATTTTACCATCTGTGTTCACTGTGTGGCTTATTTCAAGCTTTTGCATAGCTAGTTTGACCAAAGTCAAACTGCTAAACCATTAAGCATTCCATAGTGCTTATTTTTAAGAACCAAAACTTTTTTTATTACAAAAGTTTCATATCTTCAGTGTATAAATAGTTTTCAAAAAGAAAATCACAAAAATCATCACTTTTAATAAAGTGATGGCTTCTATTTAAGCTTTTGGCTTATTGCTCAGCTTTTTCAAAAAGCAATTTTCATTTTTATAATTTTCATAAGTTCCCTGTCACTTGTAGTATTTATAATCATTTTCTTAGATTTTTATCTTATCATTTAGTATTTGTAATAATTAATACTAGTTTAATTATTTTTAATTAAAAAACCAAAAAGAAAATCCATTTCTGTTTATTTTTAATCTCTAGTACTTATTTATAATTCTTCTAGGTCTTATTAATCATTTATATTTTTTAGAAAATAGTTTCTTAATTATCACTGTTCATTTCCTATTTATCTTAATTAAATTAGTTTAAATAGTTCTTAATTAGTAATTAAGTAAATAATTAATAAAATAGTGTAATAATAGTTTTTATAAACTTTTTATAATTTTTAAGGTTCCTGTATTAGTTAACTAGTTTTATAAAATATTTCTTAAATATCTAAGTCATATTTAGTATTATTTGTAATTTAAATTAGTTTAATTAGTTTA
Organism: Artemisia annua; assembly: GCA_014162995.1. NCBI lineage: Eukaryota > Viridiplantae > Streptophyta > Magnoliopsida > Asterales > Asteraceae > Artemisia > Artemisia annua. The sequence continues at coordinate 62,828 of LBNU01018695.1, read as the reverse complement.
ATTAGTATAATTAGTAATTAATTAATATTAAATTCAGAAAAAGACAAAAATATTTATTTTCAATTTTTATATTTCTTTTAAGTTATTTTAAAGGTTTAGAAATTAATTTTGCAATTTTCTAGTTTAAATTTGTAATCTTAGTATTTTTAGTTTAACTTTTAATTAGTTTTTATTAACTTTTTAAATAAGTTTTATTTAGTAATTAATATTTAAATATTAAAATAATCAAAAAAATAATTTTCTTTTTAATTTAATTTTCTTTTCATTTTAAGTTTGTAAAAGTTGCATTTTTACCCCTGTAGTTTATTTTTGCATTTTCCTAATTTTTCAGTACGCATTTAGGTTTTTTGGATTATTTGCATTTCTGTATTTGTTAATACTGTTCCATTACCATTCCAAGCAATCAGTAGTGTAATCAAATCAAAATCTTTATCTGGTTACTTTCCTCAAAATCACTCATTCCAGAACGTTTTTCCAAAACACAATTTCAATCTCGCTGGGACTAAACGACCCGGGGATACACTGTGCTTACATCGGATCATAAATTGATCACTTCCTCCCTCATAGCTTGACTCAGTTGACCAGGAACTCTTGGTTGACTTAGTTGACTGTTTGGGAGAAGTCAGTTATGAAAAGAGATTTATGATGTGGTAATTATATAGCCCTTTATCTCTTATAATGATGTTTATAAACTTGCCACAAAAGTCGAGAAACAACTCAAGAGGTTGGTCCGTCTCATACAAGGCAAAAGTCGGTCCAATGCTTCAAGGGCAAGGGTTACAAACATATTTCAACTAATTGTCATCAACCAAAGAGTTTTTACCCTAGTTGAAGAACCTATAGAAGAAGAATCTCAGGGCTTGATTCTCATCCGATATTTGATGAGGAACAGGAAGATGTCATCTATGGGGATACAGGAGAATTATTGGTCATTCGACGGGCATTAGCTGTTAATTCGAAGGAAGATGGTGTATGGCTTCACCACAACATTTTCCATACACGATGCACATCTAATGGGAGGTTTGTGATGTATTATTGATGGTGGGAGCTGTGAAAATGTGGTTTCTAAAACGATGGTTAAAAAGTGATCTCTTAAAACTGAAAAACACCCACGTCCATACAAGCTCTCATAGCTACAAAAGGGAAATTTTGTTAAAGTAGACCAACGATGTTTGGTAAGCCTTTCTATCAGAGACAAGTATCGGGATGAAGTATGGTGTGATGTAATTCCTATGGATGCATGTCACTTATTGTTAGGGAGACCATGGCAGTTTGATAGACAGACCATCCATGTTGGTCCCAAATACGAGTAAGAGTCGATATGAAATTGCAAAGTAAAACTAGATAACTTTAATAAATCGTCTAACTAAATTTCTGTTACATGTTTACAAGTATATATAGGTTGCGAATGGTTACTATTGAACCATCGCGTCTGGTCAACATAGGGTGTGTTTGTTCGAATGGTTCTGACCCAAACGACACACTATTCGGTTTGTCAACCGCCATAACTGCCATTTAACTAACAACAAACTTAACTACATAACTAACTTAACCGCTATTCGGTTATTATCTTTATAATGAGCAACTTTGGTCCTTCATGTTTTTGTGTCTTCGAGTGGAGCAATGAACGAGATTATATGCTCACATTCTCCTCCTTAATCTTGATTGTTGCTTCGTCCAAAGTCTTGAACTCCGAGCATTTGTCGCATAGTCACGAACTTGTGTCTTGGTAAGGCCTTTGTTAAAATATTTGTTCTTTGTAGTTCTCCACTAACGTGTTCCACATTTATGTGACCATTCTCTACGCATTCACGAATGAAATGATAGTGAATGTCGATGTGTTTGCTTCTTCCACGAAATACTGGGTTCTTTACGAGTGCTATTGCTGATATGTTATCAACTCTAAGCATTATTCTTTTTTCCTGCCATCCAGTTAATTCACTAAGAAGTCGTTTTAACCATAAAGCTTGACATGCTGCTCCAGTAGCTGCCATGAATTCTGATTCACATGATGAAGTGCCACTGTAGGTTGTTTCTGAGTACACCAAGTAATAGGTGACTCTCCAAAGTAAAATACGATTCAAGTAGTTCTTTTTCATTGATCGGTATTGATTCCATAACTACTGTCGCTGTAACCTGTAATCTTGCAGCCGCCTTCTTTCTTGTATATTATGCCATGCTCCTTTGTTCCTTTGATATATCGGATTACTTGTTTAACTGCCTTCAGGTGATGGTCATTCGGGTCTTGCATAAATCTGCTGAGTAGTCCGACTGAGTAACTAAGATCTGGTCTTGTGTGCAGTAAGTACCTAAGACTTCCAATTAAGCTATGGTAGTAAGTTGCGTCAACTGGGTTTCCATCTTTCGCCTTGACCAACTTAGTGTCGGGATCCATTGGTATCTTCGTATCATTACTTTCCGTCATACTTGTTTCTTTCAAGATCTTGTTAATATATCTTGTTTGCTTGATTGTAATCTATCCTCGTGTATGTGTAACTTCTATCCCAAGGTAATAAGCTAGCAACCCTAAGTCACTCATTTCGAATTTATCTTTCATCTGGGATTTGAACAAGTCGATTTCTTTCTTTGGAGTACCCGTGATTATCAAATCATCTACATATACTCCAACTATAAGTGTAGAAGTCTTGCTTCTCTTCGTGTAAACTGCTTGTTCGAGATTGTATTTCTTAAAGTCTAATGACTTCAAGGTTTGATCAAGCTTCACATTCCAAGCTCTTGTTGCTTGTCTTAAGCCATACAAAGCTTTGGTTAGCTTGTAGACTTTTCCTGAGTTTCCTTGTTGAATGAAACCTTCAGGTTGTGTGACATAGACTTCTTCCTTCAATTCTCCATGTAAGAATGCTGATTTTACATCTAAGTGATGTACTTGCCAACCATGATATGCTGCTAGTGCTAATATTAAACGAACTGTCTTGATCCTAGCAACTAGTGCAAATACTTCATCGAAGTCTATTCCTTGTTCTTGTATGTAGCCTTTTGCTACTAATCTTGCCTTATACTTAATGATCTTTCCTTTAGCATCTCTCTTGGTTTTATAAACCCATTTGAGTCTGATTGCCTTTTGATTTGTTGGCAATGTGGTAAGAGTCCATGTGTTATTCTTATTTATTGAATCCAATTCAATTTCCATGGCCTCAATCCACTTCTTATCTTTTGATGCTTCCTTGTAATTATGGGGTTCTTCATCTGTGAAGAATAAGCTTGGTGCTTCTACTTGTTGTGCAGTCTCATAGACTTCTGCTAAACCTTTTAAACCTCGTACTGGGCTATGATCATATCTTTGATCTGAGCTACCTAATGAACTAAACGTAGCTTCTTCTTCATCTTCTGAGTTAGGGGCATAATTGTATGTTGGTGTTGTGATTGGTGAGTATGGATCTGATGTTGGATCCGGTATTGGATACATATTGTCATTGTTTTCTACGTTGACTGGTATAGGATTTTCATTGTCAACTTCGTCTACCACAAAACTAGCCCAAAATGTGTCTTGTGTACTTGTATCCTCTCCACTTTTATCCCAATCCGACGGTTTGGTTTCCATAAACTTTACGTCCCTACTAACATGTTTCTTCTTTCCTATTGGATCATATAGCCTACATGCTTTTGATCCTTCCACTACTCCTAAATAAATCATCGGTATGCTTCTGTCATCTAACTTCTTCAAGTGAGGTATTGTTATTTTAGAATAAGCTGTGCATCCGAATATTCTTAGGTATTCCAGATTTGGTTTTCTATTGTAGAGGGCTTCATATGGTGTTTTATCTTCCAGGGCCTTCGTGGGTACCCTGTTGAGTATGTAAATGGCGTGTCTGACTGCTTCCGCCCAAAACGTTAAGGGTAACTTCATTGCTTTCATCATACTCCTAGTAGTTGATAAATCTATCCTATTCTTTCTTTCCACTACACCATTTTGTTGTGGTGAGTATGATGTTGTCAACTGTCTTGCTATACCATTCTCTTTACAGTACTTGGTGAATTCATTAGATGTAAATTCACCTCCTCTATCTGTTCTTAGCATTTTTAATTTCAACTTCAACTCCATTTCAACCTTCTGCCTAAATTCCTTGAATGTGTTAAATGCCTGATCTTTCGATGTTATAAAGTAGGCCCACATGAAATGTGTACAGTCCTCTACTAATAAGAAGATGAGCTTCTTTCCAGAATGTGTGGTTGGGCTTATGGGACCACAAAGATCTCCATATACCAAGTCCAACGGGTTCTTAGATTTGAATTTAGCTTTGTTAGGAAATGGTGTTCTAATGTGTTTTCCTAATAAGCATGCATCACATATTTGTCCTGCATGTTTTATTCTCGGTATTCCTTCTACTAGACCTTTTCTTGTCATCTTGTCTAACGCGTCAAAGTTCAGATGACCCAATCTAGCATGCCATAACCATGCTTGGTTATCTATGTTTGCTAAGAGACATATAGGTGCTTCAATGTGTATTTTGATACTGTAAAGTCGATTCTTAGATCTTTCTACTTTCATCAACAAAGTCTTGTTCTTATCATACAAAGTCAGTTTATTTCCATCCATGATGATCTTGCAACCTATTTCTGTAAGTTGTCCTAGACTAAGTATGTTGCTTTTGAGGTTTGGAATGTAGTAAACGTCCGAAACTATCTTTTGTTGTTGGTTCCTACATCCTAACAATATTGAACCTCTACCCTTTATCTCTACATACGATCCATCTCCAAAACGAATGCATCTAGTGATGCTTTCGTCAATATCTTTAAAATGACTCTTGGTTCCGGTCATATGGTTACTTGCACCATTATCTAAATACCATATGCTAGCATCTGTTGTAGCATATTATTGGGGTTATATTTGACCTTCGTTCAACAAAACTTCTTCAGTTTCATATGTAGCCATTAATAGTAATGGTTCATCGTCTTCTAAGATAAGGTTTGATTGTTCCTGATTTGTTGGTGGTTTTCTACACTCATTCTTCATATGTCCTAGTTTTCCACAGTTGTAGCACTTTCTTTTACTTGTATCCCACCCTTGTCTATCCTTATTTGATTTATCTTTGTGAGATGAGTTTCCTCAATTCGAGTTGTTTTTATTTCCCTTATTCTGTCAGTTTCCTCGTGAGTAGTTTGATCTACCACCGCGTTTGTAAAAACGTTTTCCTTTCTTAGAGTGTTCGCCTTGTGCGAACAATAAATTATCCTGGCTTTCTACTTGTCCTCCCTTTCGGAGTTTTATCCTTTCCTCGAATGCCTTAAGTCTTCCAGCGATCTCATCTAACGTAATGTTATCAAGATCGTTTGTCTGTTCTATGGATGCTACTATTTGAATGAACCTATCTGGTGTGGAATCTAATAGTTTTCGTACTAAAAGTGATTCATCCAAAGTCTTTCCTAATTCAGTTGCCTTCGTGGCATAGCCATTTAATTTGGCTGTAAATGTATCCACCGTTTCATCCTCCTTCATCTGAAGAGTCTGAAATCCAATCATTAATGATTGTAACCGTGCTTGTTGCACCCTTTCTTCTCCAACGTGTCTCTTTTTCAATGATTCCCACAATTCTTTTGCCGTTTTGCAACTTGCTACTTGTAAAATTACATCTTCGGTCAACGCTTGATATAGGAGGGCAAGTGTTGCCTTATCCTTCTTATCATCTACTTGCGTGTTTTCCTTAGGTTCTATAGTTTCCCATAAACCATGTGCTTCTAGTATAACCTTAATCTGTATTGCCCAAACCGTGTAGTTTGTGGTTTTAAGTTTAGGGCATTGATATTGTGCAATAGGTGTTACGGGTTTCACTACAGTGTTATTGTTATTCGTATCGTCACTAGGCATCTTGGAAGTGTTTATAATCTTCACCTTCTATTCGTGTGAGAATTCTTACTAGTGTGGTATCACTTAATACTACGGGAACAGAAATAGTTATTCGGGGAATCCTAATAAGTTCTATGGATTTCTAATAGTATAAACTAAGTATCTATACTATAAATATGAAATGAAATCCAAAAGTTTGAGATTTTTGTGACCTTGTGTGTTAGTCACACGCGTATTCCCTTCTTGTGTCTGTACTTGGATATACCAACTATGCCTTTCTATTCCACGTCTTGTCTTCAAAACAATCACGTACACCCTTTGATGTTGTCGAATTGTTTTTCTTTAATAAACCACTTCTCGTACCACGTTGTTCTTCTTCTCTTTGTGTCGACTTGAAAATAATTTTGGTGCCCTAGACCCTTTGTTGTCTCGGCTTAATTTCAAAGAACTATAAAAGTTCTCGGTAAATAACAAACTTTGTTGTTTCGTTATTAGTTTTTGGTTTCCAAGTCTCGTACACACAAAGCCTACAAAAATACCCCTCGGTATTTTTCTAAAAAACAAGCGAGTTGCTTATTTTCCCTTTACTACACGACGGTAGTATCTCAACAAGGTAAGCGTTTGCTTGAGTCCTTGTTGCCCTCGTTGCTTGTTCGCGTTCCACAATACTCCTTCTTCTTTGTTCCACACCGTATCTACACAACAACCTACAGAAATACTCGACGGTATTCTTTGCGAACAAGTGATCAAAATGTTCCTGTTGTTGTCCTTTGTATTGTGAGCGTCTTCCAAAACAATCCTTTGATTGTTTTCCTTAATCGGTATACCTTTTCAAAAACCAACCAACGTCCTTCTTTCTTCCAACTTTGCTGCGTTAGATAGCAACAAATGGGTTTCCAGATTTTGTGGTGAGATATTTGTTACCAACAAGTGTTGAAGACAACAAATGTTTTATGTTTTCTTTGTTCTTGTTGCGTACTGCAGTCACACCAACACAAATCAACAAGTCACCACTACGTTTGGTGACGTCTCGTTTGCAATTTCTACACAAGTACGGTCGTGAACTACTTTCCTTGCGTCTAAGTTATCCAGGCAACGTTTTTTGTTTGTATGTTGCGGTCTTTTCTTCTCCTGAAACAAGGTTTCAGCGTTGTGTTTTTGTTTTGGTTTCTTTTGGTCTCGCTAGAATAGGTTTCTGGAAATGAATGAATGTTTTTTTTGTTGTAGCGAGCGTGAGGCTCTGATGCCAAATGTTGGTCCCAAATACGAGTAAGAGTCGATATGAAATTGCAAAGTAAAACTAGATAACTTTTATAAATCGTCTAACTAAATTTTTGTTACATGTTTACAAGTATATATAGGTTGCGAATGGTTGCTATTGAACCATCGCGTCTGTTCAACATAGGGTGTGTTTGTTCGAATGGTTCTGACCCAAACGACACACCTATTCAGTTTGTCAACCGCCATAACTGCCATTTAACTAACTAACAAACTTAACTACATAACTAACTTAACCGGTATTCGGTTATTATCTTTATAACGAGAAACTTTGGTCCTTCATGTTTCTGTGTCTTCGAATGGAGCAATGAACGAGATTATATGTTCACAATCCACGACGGGTTGAAAAACACCTACTCTTTCGTCAAGGATGGAGGTAAGATTGTTTTGGGTCCTTCAAACTTTAATGTTAAACCATGAAACAGTGAAGTAGAAGGTAGTTATTTTCTGTACAAATCTGAATTTAGTGAAGCTTTTGAAAAGTCAAAAGTAGCTTATGCTTTGGTGATAAAAGATTTACGAGATAACGACCCACGACCACCTGATTTATTGATCCTATTACTTGACAAGTTCAAAGTATTTTTCTGGATGAAATTCCAGCAGGTCTCCCTCCGATGAGAACCGTTCAACATTGCTTAGATTTGGTCCAGGTGCGACTTTGACAAATAAAACGACATATCGAATGAACCCAACTGAAAACGCTGAACTTCAAAACAAGTGGATGAGATTTTAAAGAAAGGAATGGTGCGTGAAAGTATGAGTCCTTGTGCAGTCCCGGTTCTCCTCGTTCGAAAGAAGGATGGATCATTTGTATTTGTGTAGATAGTAGAGCAGTCAACAAAATCACTATAAAATATTAGTTCCCTGTTCCACGTTTGGATGATATGTTGGACCAACTTCATGATGCTAGCGTTTTCTCAAAAATTTGATCTTAAAAGTGGTTATCACCAAATTTGAATAAGGCCCGATGACGATTGGAAAACAAAATTCAAAACACGAGATGGGTTATACGAATGGTTGGTGATGCCGTTCGGGGTCTCGAATGCTCCTAATACGTTTATGAGACAAATGAACCTTGTTTTTAAGCCTTTTATTGCATGTTTCTTGTGGTATATTTTGATGACATTCTTGTGTTTAGCAAGGGAAAAACAGAGCACCTGGAGCACCTTTCAAAAATATTTGAAGTTTTGGCCCAACAACAACTTTATGTCAACATGAAAAAGTGTGATTTCATGACCCACAGTTTGGTGTTTCTTGGGTATGTCATTTCAGAAGATGGGATTCATGTTGATCCAACAAAGATAGATGCAATTGTTTCATGGCCAACTCCAACATCACTTCATGAAGTTCACAACTTTCACGGGTTGGCTTCATTTTACCGTAGATTCATCCAAAATTTCAGCATTCTCGTGTCACCAATTACTGAGTGTTTAAAAGGCGGCAATTTCAAATGGACAAAAGAGGCTCAAGCGAGTTTTGAATGGGTCAAGGTTAAAATGATTGAGGATCCTGTTCTAGATTTGCCTAATTTTGAGAATGTTTTCGAGCTAGACTGCGATGCATCAGGTGTCAGCATAGGTGCTGTTTTAAGCCAAGATAACCGCCCTCTCGCTTTCTTTAGCGAGAAACTATCCGAATCGAGACAAAAGTATACAACTTATGAAAGGAGTTTTATGCTATTGTGCGAGCTCTTAAACATTGGAGGCATTATCTCATTTGAAAAGAGTTTATTCTATTCTGACCATTAGGCATTAACGTATATAAATGGTTAACACAAGCTCAAACCGAGGCATGCTCGTTGGGTAGAATTTTTGCAACCTTATACGCTTAACATAAAGCATAAAAGTGGTGTTACAAATAAAGTAGCAGATGCTTTAAGTAGATGACGTTCTTTGTTATCCACAATGCAAGTTAATGTTTGTGGTTTTGAAAAAGTTAAAGAGCTATACAAAGAAGATGATTTCTTAAGTAAGATAATAGATCAATGTTCTAACAGCCCGTACAAAGATTTTATTCTTCAAGATGGGTTCCTCTTTTGTGGAAACCAATTGTGCATTCCAGATTGTTCAGTCCGATTAGAACACATAAACGAAGCTCATGAAGGTGGACTTAGTGGTCATTTTGGTCGAGATAAGACGGCTGCTGCTCTACTTAAGGATCATTTTTTTGGCCAAAAATGATGAAATATGTGAACCAATACATCTTAAGATGTCGCACATGCCATCTGGCAAAATCAACTTCACATAATACCAAGCTCTATACGCCACTGCCCGACCCTATTTCTCCTTGGGAAGATGTGAAAATGGACTTTGTCGTTGGGCTGCCACAAACTCAACCAAAGAAAGATTTAGTCATGCTAGTTGTTGATCGGTTTTAAAAAAATGGTACATTTTATTCCTTGTTCTAAAACGATGGATGCAACTAATGTTGCTGATTTGTATTTTAAGGAAGTAGTGAGATTGCATGGTGTTCAAAGACAATTACCAGTGATCGGGATCCAAAGTTTGTCAGGCATTTTTGGCGAACCCTTTGGCGGAAATTGGGAACAAAGTTGCAATTTAGTTCTGCGTATCATCCGCAAACAAACGGCCAAACCAAAGCGGTGAACCATAGTCTTGGAAATTTATTAAGGTGCCTTGTGGGTGAAAATATACGCCAATGGGATCTTGTGTTACCTCAAGCTGAATTGCTTACAATCGCTCATGTAGCCAAACGACCGACAAGACTCCATTTGAAATTGTGTATGGATGCAATCGTTCAAGTCCACTTGATCTTGTACCTCTGCCCATTACTTCAATTTATAGTAGTGATGCTGATGTGCAAGCAGAGGAGATCAAAGAATTGCATGAACAAGTGAGAGTGAAAATTGAAAAGCAAAATCAGAAGTATGTGAAACAAGCAAACAAACACAAAAAGCTGGCAAGTTTCAAAGTAGGTGATCTTGTGTGGATCCACATGAGTCAAGAACGTTTCCCACCTGGTTGGAACGCCAAATTTAAGCAAAGAGGAGATGGCCCATTCAGAATTTTTCAATGTATTGGGGACAATGCATACAAGGTAAAGTTGCCCGGATATTACGGTGTCTCAGCTACTTTCAATGTTAAAGACTTGTCTCCATTTCCGGGAGAAAATGAGTTAAACTCGAGGATGAGTTTTTTTCAACAAGGGGGGAATGACACCCTTAGCATCGAGAACTGGTACCATGGATTTGAAAACAGCAGTAGGTCAGTAGGTCTGATGAGACTAAACTGGGTCGTTTTGGTGTGCTGACAATTCGATAGTATCTTGGCTATAACTTCCTGCTTGGAAGTTGTATCAGAAAGTCAACAACTTTTAGTTTTCTTTTGTTTTAAATAAGTTTGGGAGTTTTGTTTGAATAATAAAAGTTGGGGTAGATGGAAGGGAGTGAGTCTATAAATATTGAATGTTATTGAGCGTTTAAATTGTGGAGCAATATTAATGTATGGCAGATTATTTTTGAGTGTCTTCCATTTGTGAGTTGAATTTTATTCCTCCAAGTGTGTGTGTGTTAAGTGTTGTGTTTTGCTAACTCCTTGTGCTCATATTTGTTGATCGGTGTCAAAATGGCCTTATTGGCGTTAATAAAATTGCTTTTCCAAAAAAAGTATTTATAATTAATGCAACCATCTAAATAATTTCAACTCAAAGCCTGTGATTATTATTCTAACAACAAGGTTTTACGAACCTGTGCGTTGCACAAATTGTATCTAATTGTTGATTGCATAATTTTTGAGTAAACTATTGAACTTCACATGCAATAGATTTATTGAAAGAAGTTGATATAGAGATAAGCACGATGTTCCAAGTCTAAAGTATTCACCCAAATATTAGTCTTTGATGATCAGCCAAAAGATTCATGTAAAACCAATTTTTACCATAGAACCAATCAAACAATCTTAGCCACTCATTCTTTTTATCAAAATAAAAAATAAAATAAACTTTCACCCTTTTTTTAAAAAATTAAATATCTCGCAAACCGTAAATCGTTACGTGACAAAAAAATACCATCGCGACGAGAATTAAATTATCTTTCTATAGACATGCATTGTTATATACTTTCGACGAACTTTTTTTTCGACGAACTTTTTTTTTATCAAAATTTCCGCCCAGAAAAATCATATATGATTTGTAAAAATCATATGTGATTTGTAAAAATCATATGTGATTCGTTAAAATCAAATCATATGTGATTTTTACGAATCATATATCATTTTTACAAATCATATGTGATTCTTAAGAATTGATTGGCTCTAAACAGTCAACTAAAACTGACCAAGGATTTGGTCAACTAAAGTCAAAAAATTGAGCCAATGCTAAACCAAGGAGTATAGAATATTCCTGGGTCGTTTAATCCCAACGAGGTGTGCAATTGTACAAAAACGGATCTGTGATCGGGTGATTTTGAACAGGAATAGGGTTTAGAGTGAGTAAATTAAGAAATATGAGACAAAATAACTTAAACAAGCTATATGAACAAGCACGTAAAGGGAAATGACTTAAAAACGTTTAAAACCTAAAAACGCGTATGTTTAGTTTAAATTAACGTAAACGTACAAAATAAAACGTGAGTTTTAAGAAATAAAAGGGCTACGGATACGAAAATTATATTTTTACAATCTTAATGACATAAAAAAATTATTGGAAAAATAAAAATATTTATTAGACTTATTAATTAATTATTATTAATTAAAAACTATTTTAAACTATTTAATAATTACTTAAAAATTAAGATAATGTAAAATAAGCCTAGATAAATGAAATTAAAACTTAGAAAAATCTAAAATATTATAAAACAATTTTTAAAACTGAAAATATAATTATTACACTATTTATGTATTTATTATTAATTAATTACTATTTATTAATTACTAAAACTATTATTGATTTATTATAAATACTAAACAACCTAATAAAAATCTGAAACTTTTTGTATAATTATTAAAAAAATACAAGAACCTAGGAAAATTATAAAAACTATATGTCCTTAATAAAAATAAGCTAATAAGCAATTAAGCTCCTAAATAGAAGCTATCACTTAGCTTTAAAATGATGTTTTTGTGATTTTCTTTTACTAACCTATTATACTACTGAATTTAAGTAACTTTAATAAAAACAAAAATTTGCAAACTTAGAAATAAGCAGAAATGAGCTTATGAGATTTCACAGTTAGTTTTTTGGCTAACTTTGATGGCTAAAGCTCAAATAAGTACTTAGCAAATGAAAATAAAAGAGAAATAAAGTATTAACAGGTAAAATAAACTGGAAACAAGTAAAAAGGTACAAAAATAAGCACTAATAAGCTTGGTGTAAGCAAATAAGCACTTATCAATTTTCCACAGTCAAACACTCAGTCAACAGTCAACTTTAGAGCCTTTTTAAGCTTAATAAATAAGCTGATAAGCATAAGCTAAGGACTGAAATAGCAAGATGAGCTGGAAGGCTTTCTGAAAAGCCAAAGCTCAAAGGGTAGGACCCACTGGAGAGCTTATGGAGAACTTATGAAAAAGGGCCAAATACACTGAGTTCTCAGCATACAAGGAAAATGGGACAAACTATAAGCTAGTTGCAGCCCTAGTGTAAGGGCTTGAAAATGAAAATTGAGCTTAGAACTATGAAGTTGGGCTGGAAAGCTTTAGGAAAAGCTAAATGTCACAAGCTGAAGCTCAATAATGAGCTTTTGGTGGGCTTGTGAAAAAGGACTCAACTATACTGAGTTCTCAGTATAGTGAGTTGTTTTGTACATTCATGATGAGCAAATAAGCAGTTGTAAAAAGCAACTAGTGGAAAAACAATCATGCACACAACAAGCTAGCCAGGTTAACTTCACAAAACAACAAAATTCACAAGCTGAAACAAACTATGAAAGATTATACAAGCTATTGAAAGTAGCATAAAACACTGTGTGCAGGGCACTTTTTAAAGAAATTGCTAATTAACAAGGACAAAATAAGCAGATAAACCAGCAAACTAAAAATTATAAAAAATACACTAATAACAATCAGCAACCAAATATTAATTTCTTAGAAGCACAAGTTTTATAAGCTAAAATTGAACCCTACACGAAATTCTAAAATTTATTCAAAAATTACTAACACTGAAATATTTGACTTTTACTTTACACTAAAAGTTTGACTTAAATGAACTTTTAATTGATCCTACTTAATTATTAAGTTGTATTAAGCTGATATTTAGTGAAATTAAACTAGATATCCAACTAATATACTAATATGATGAATATGGAACCTTGAAATCTAACAGATAGCTACCAAGATTAAATCTATAGTGAATTTGACTTTAATACAAATGACCACTAGTTTATTTGACTAAACTGATATCTAATATCCTAATGAAGCGTGTTTAAACAGATAACAACAACAAAGGAACCAATTGAGTCCTTGAACTCAGCTTAACCAAACACTCCTTATAGAAGGTGATTTTATGATTTTCAAAGCACGACAGTAAATTAGTCCATGAAACTGAATTAACACAACTTATTATTATCCAATAAGCTTGAATGAACACAGAAACCACATAAATAGCAACAAAACACTATCAATCCAAAGTATGCAAATTACTATGAGATTTTCATAAAGATAAGTAACAAATATTACTAACAACCTAGCAAGATTAAGTAATAACAACACTTAAGGATACTGATTAAACACAAAGGACATAGAATTTAACAATGACAAGCAGTAAAATAGTAAAATGTAAAATTTAGACAAAAAGCTTACAAGTACACTCCAAGCTTAAAACATGAACCAAGGAACCAGGAACCACCTATAGACCTTCCACAAGGTCACTAACCCATAGGCAATCCATTCTTGCCCATAATCCAGCTTTTCTTCATCTTCCTTCTTCTTTCTTTATTGATTTTTTTTTCACCTATTAAAATCTAATTTTTTTATTTATTTGTTTGTGAACATAGACTGAATTAAAAGTTACTAATAGCTTTGATAAGCTATCTAAGGAGCTTACATGAACTTATCAATCCAAAACAACAACTACTAACAACATTTCATCAATCATGAGATTTTTGATACGAAATTTGCATAACATGAATTTGAACTGAAACACTTTTATTGATGCTTGAAAGAAGTTTTTTACACACTGAAGATGATAAGTAAAGAGCTTAAAAGCTTAAATTAACACTGAAATTAAAGAAACATTAAAAGCGACATTAAAAACTTAAAATTAAAACTAGATATATTTCTCCTCTGCTTCTCCCTCCCTCTCTTTCTTTATATAGGGAGCCTTTAGGGTTTATGTGACCCTCGGAGTACTTCCCATCAACATTCAGAGCCGTTGGATGAGTCAAATGCATCCTAGCCTTCAAAAGCAATTTTGGCGCCAAAAAAGTCATAACAACTTTTCTGGTTTCTTGAAAAGATTTACGAACAATAAATGCGTTTTTGGAGCTTATGGAAGCCAAGGGAACATGTAATGGTGAGGTTGAGGTGGAGGTATGGTGGTGCACAGTGGAGAGTACACAAGTGGGGAAGGAGAGGGTGAAGTTTGACCCTGAGTTTGACTGGGGGAGATAATATAAACGGGGGTGGATTTTTATATAAAAAGGGTGGTTGGGCCTGACGTGGGAATGAGCCAAGGGGTTTAGTGGGTTTAAGAGTTGGGTGGGTTGGTTTAATGGGGTGTTATGTTTGTTTTGGGTTTTAATTAACAAAGGGTCCGGTTTGGTTTAGTAGATAACACAAGGACCTTTGTTGCAATTTCTGAAAACTGAGGGGCCTGTTGTGCCAACTTTCCAAACTTCTCCCAAGGACCTTTGATGTAATTTTTCCATTTTAAATACCCAAGGACCATTTTTGACAATTTTCAAAAGTTGAGGGACCTTTTCTGCCATTCACCCAAAAATTCATTCAAGGACCAATTTTAACAACTTAAAATATTTCAGGGACCTTGAATGATAAAACTCCACAATTTTGAACTTCAGGGACTAGTTTTGCCAATCTTTGAAAGTTGGGGGACTGAAATTGCCAATTATGCAAACTTTGTTCGTTTTTCATCTGTTTTTAAACATTTTACATTTGAGAGATATAAAACACGATCCTTGGATATTTTCTGCATTTTGATGCATTTTTTTGAGTGTTTTCAGATGTTTTGCAGCTCAGAATTGACTAAAAATGATGAGTGTTTGAGCACTCATCAATCCCCCACACTAAACTATTGCTAGTCCCTAGCAATCTTTTATGAAAACTTGATGGATTTTAAGTCTCTTTACCAAAAGCCATCACTTCTGGAGTAGCCAAGTGTTTCAGTTCAAGCAAGAACCATGGTGCACTGATAACCATATGATTTTGAGCAAACCACCAGCTTTCAACGGTTTTGATTTGTCTTTACCAGAAGCCGTTTGCTTCTGGACTAGCCAACTCTTAGATAAATTATCTTTGGTGAGCTGATTACCAATTATGGTTTTCCAACTGCCTTTACCACAAGCCATAATCTTGCGGGCTAGCCAACTCTTCACTAATTAAAGATATAGTGAGTTGAATATCATACAATTTTTGGCAAATTGCAAGCCATAAACGGATTTGATTAATCTTTACAGATACAAAATTTGCATAACATGAATTTGAACTGAAACACTTTTATTGATACTTGAAAGAAGTTTTTTACACACTGAAGATGATAAGTAAAGATCTTAAAAGCTTAAATTAACACTTAAATTAAAGAAACATTAAAAGCGACATTAAAAACTTAAAATTAAAACTAGATATATTTCTCCTCTGCTTCTCCCTCCCTCTCTTTCTTTATATAGGGAGCCTTTAGGGTTTATGTGACCCTCTGAGTACTTCCCATCAACATTCAGAGCCGTTGGATGAGTCAAATGCATCCTAGCCTTCAAAAGCAATTTTGGCGCCAAAAAAGTCATAACAACTTTTCTGGTTTCTTGAAAAGATTTAAGAACAATAAATGTGTTTTGGAGCTTGTGGAAGCCAAGGGAACATGTAATGGTGAGGTTGAGGTAGAGGTATGGTGGTGCACAGTGGAGAGTACACAAGTGGGGAAGGAGAGGGTGAAGTTTGACCCTGAGTTTGACTGGGGGAGATAATATAAACGGGGGGTGGATTTTTATATAAATAGGGTGGTTGGGCCTGAGGTGGGAATGGGCCAAGGGGTTTAGTGGGTTTAAGAGTTGGGTGGGTTGGTTTAATGGGGTGTTATGTTTGTTTTGGGTTTTAATTAACAAAGGGCCCGGTTTGGTTTAGTAGATAACACAAGGACCTTTGTTGCAATTTCTAAAAACTGAGGGGCCTGTTGTGCCAACTTTCCAAACTTCTCACAAGGACTATTATTGCCATTCTTTAATCTCCCAAGGACCTTTGATGTAATTTTTCCATTTTAAATACCCAAGGACCATTTTTGACAATTTTCAAAAGTTGAGGGACCTTTTCTGCCATTCACCCAAAAATTCATTCAAGGACCAATTTTGACAACTTAAAATATTTCAGGGACCTTGAATGATAAAACTCCACAATTTTGAACTTCAGGGACTAGTTTTGCCAATCTTTGAAAGTTGGAGGACTGAAACTGCCAATTATGCAAACTTTATTCGTTTTTCATCTGTTTTTAAACATTTTGCATTTGAGAGATATAAAACACGATCCTTGGATATTTTCTGCATTTTGATGCATTTTTTTGAGTGTTTTCAGATGTTTTGCAGCTCAGAATTGACCAAAAATGATGAGTGTTTGAGCACTCATCAAGAATCATATGTGATTTGTAAAAATCAAATCATATGTGATTTTTACGAATCATATATGATTTTTCTGAGCGAAAATTTAAAAAAAAAATCGTCGACAAAAATAATCGTTGAAAGTATATAAAAATGCATATCTATAGAAAGATGAATTAATTCTCGTCGCGATGGTATTTTTTTTGTAGCTTGAAGATTTACCGTTTGCAAGATATGTTGTTTTAAAAAAAATGGTAAAAAACAAAAAGGGGTGGCTATGATTAGTTCATCTGTTTTATGGCAAATATGAGTTATATATTGATCTCATCTCTTGATGATCATGGTCGAGTAATAAAATACACCACACAAATTTTTTATTCCATGTTTTTATTTAGTCACCAACATCAGTGTTAAGTTTGATGAGATCTATAAAAAAAATAAATTAAAACGTGAAGTGTTATTTATCAAAATAGCACTGTATTTTTTTTAAGAAAAACATAATACTATCATTGCAACATGAAAATTTTAGCCATTGAAAACCACTTTAGTGAATGATTATTGAATCCGATTCTTCTTTATAATTTTCTCAATATTCAGTAAACACTTATATGGTAATAGAAGACTCATCAATGCTGACTAGCCCGCCCTTGAGAGACATATTATGTTAACTATGTTGGACAACATACAACATAGAGTGATAGACACCATCTGAAACCCACACTCTCGGTACATAAAACATACATCAAAACACAAAGCAAAAAAAGAGGTCACATATTCTTGAAAACATTTAGTAATAATTTGTCAAAACATAATCCAAATTAATAACCATCAAGTATAAATTACTCCGATACAAATATGAAATCATTCTTGTCTCTTGTATCTACGATCGATCTCTTTTGTCTTGGATTGCTGATATCAATCACCACTCCTAGGTTGCAAAAAAGAAAAGGATAAATTAAAAACCTGAACGCTTAATTGATCGATCATGCTAATGAAAACATTATGTATCGAACGAATGACTTTTTAGAAACTTTATATCTTACCTTCGTCATCATCCGCATCGTCTTCTGCATCAGGGTTAAAAGAATTAACATGAAAATACGGACCCACGGGTGTAATTACCCACGTAGCATCAAGTTTGTTCGTCTTATATCTTAGCCCACATTCAGCTAGATTCGGGTGCTGATCTATCCACTCTGCCGAAACACCTCTCTTCTTAAGCTGTGAAAATCATGTATACAAATCAAAAAGTAATTATTTAATTATATACATAATGCAATATATGCACGTACCTCTTCTTTTAGACTAGAATCGTTGAAATCTTCTCTTGGTCGTTTAACAACAACGCTCTTGGGTTGTGCTTCTCGTTCTTCTTCTTGTTGTTGTTGTTTAACATGAATAATCTTTTCATTAACATGTTTGTTCGCCATTGCAAAAGTACAAGACTAAAAAATTATGTTCGCTGGAATGGGAGATCGATATAATGAGTCTGGGTGACTGGGTGTCTAACAACCATATGCCCTATTTAGTATTTATATATCTTAGTCATGAGTCGGCTAATATACATATGATATCTTTTTTGAACGGTAATATACATATGATATACTCTCTCCTCTCCCTCTTTCTTTCTCTCACTCAAATTTACACCGAATTTTTTTCGAACAAATTTACACTCACAAATCGAAATCGTTAATCGAGTTGTACTCACAAATCGAAATCGTTAATCGAGTTGTTCTAACGGTTCTTATTGCCTTAACTTTTTACAATTTAATGAGCTTATAACATATGGCATTAAAAATATTCACCAGATTAACTTTTTTTGGAACGATTTTTTTTTTTAGATCGATAATTTTAAGTATAGTTAATTTTAAGTATCTCACAATATTTAAACCACGAATCTTCCTCACATGTTCTAAGCAGGACTTGAACCTACAACCATTCGGTTGGAAAGCTTCTCAGACATCATGAGATACCATTTGGACACAAGTCAATATAACGTTGTTTAACATGTTCTAGCAAATAGTAGTGAGAAAATCACTTCCCATTAATAATATATCCCATTGTCTATAGCGATAATAATAGGGAAATTTGCATATTTGCGACTCACAATGACGCTTATTTACAATATGACTAAATTTTGTGACATACTGATTCGAAAATGTGAACAAACAAAAGCGCCTTATCTTTAGAAACACTACAAGAATTCCAACTTTTTGCGATGAGAGGGGTCGTCAAATAAAAGCCCAGTCCAGCCGTCGCTAAAGTTATGGAGATGACATGTCGTCACTAAAAGTTTTGGCGGCGACAAGTCAGCATTTTAGCGACAACTAGTGGGCCCACCAAAATTCAACTCGAACACTAGACCGAGTAGGGTTCAACGATTTATCCAAAATAAATAGATAAATACATT
The DNA here is from genome assembly GCA_014162995.1 of Artemisia annua. Taxonomy (NCBI): domain Eukaryota; kingdom Viridiplantae; phylum Streptophyta; class Magnoliopsida; order Asterales; family Asteraceae; genus Artemisia; species Artemisia annua. The sequence goes on along the minus strand of LBNU01018695.1, from coordinate 43,619 downwards.
ATTTAAATTTTTATTTACTTATATAAATATATAAAAACACATATGAAAATGTTAATATTTTATTCGGCTGGAAACCACTTTTAGCGACGACACGTGTCGTCGATAAAAGTGGCTTTATGAAAATATTATTACCAGTTTCAGCGACGACACGTTTCATTGCTAATAGTCTTTGCAAGCAAGAAAAATGCAGCAGAAAACTGTTGCATTTCCATATTTTTTTTCAAAAACAATCTATCAAAACTATGATACAAAACTCATCCGTCCACTTATTCATTAGCCAAATGAAGTCATGGTTTTAAAAATAACGATACAATTAAATTAATATGAGAATCGAATAACAAGACGATATTAATACATATACAAATCACATACTAAATCCCTACTCGTCAACAGCTTCATCATCATCAAAATCACCATAACCATCTTCATCACCACGTACAATCTGGCTAGTTCCGAGATAAAAGGCTGGGGAGTAACTACCAAAGTCGGCAGGAAACACTTGGGGAGTAAAACTACGGCCAAGAAACACTTGGGGTGTACATTTAGGGAAGGGTACTTGCAGATGCTTGTTGATGGTTGAAGAAATCCAAAAAGTGGTTAAAGGCATTTTGGGTACTTGCATATGCTTTTGAAGCCTCCTCGGCTTGTTTTCTCAGCCTGGCTTGTTCCAACTCATGTCGCCTCATCATCTCAGCAACTTGTTCCTAGGTACAATAACCTTGGCTAGGTTATGAGCTCCGAGACCTCGAGCATGTACCCGGTAACCTCCTGCCCCTAACCACTATATGCCTACGATTTGTTCTCTAAAGGACTTCATCCATAGTTTCTTTATCTGTCTTGAATGGGATGGTTTTGGATTTGACTTGATCTTGGATGGCTTTCATTTGTCCCTGTGTAGACCAATGACGAAAAGATGTTTGGTAATTGGTGCAGCAGTTACCAAACACCCTTATTGCAGCATCCAAAGGTGTTTGGTAAGTGTTGCACTAATTACCAAACACCCATGTTGCATCATCAATGGTGTTTGGTAATTGGTGCAGCAGTTACCAAACTACCCTAGATGCTTCAGCATGGGTCTTTGGTAACTGCTGCAGAGTTACGAAACACCCATGTTGTAGCATAAGGGTGTTTGGTGAGTGACGCACCAATTACCAAATAACCCTAATGATGTATCAATGGGTTTTTGGTAATTAATGCACCATCAATTGGCCGGGATACATGATAGGTACATGTGTTAGAAAAAAAATTACTTACATAGAGCCTCTCGGCTTGCTTGTTCTCATAGCAGCCCTGATGGGAATGAATATGCCGGGATACATGATGCACAAAATCAACTTATTTTATTTTGATGCGCAATGTTATTTTGATGAAAAAAGTCAAAAGAAGTTGGATAAAAAAACAATTTAATGCAAAAGCGTGTTTTCTCTTAATTTTTTTTCGGAAAACATATTCCCTTTTAGAAAACCTTCCTTCACAAATTTTTCATGCACCAACATACCCGATCTTGTGGATTTTTTTTTTGGAATTTTTCAAAAAATTAAAAAAATAAAATTGTAATAAATAATCTTTTTATCTACTATATATTTGATCTTTATCTGATGTATTTTCACAGTTTTAATAATTATCATCAAATCATAATAATTCATTCATAGTAATGTAATGCGAATCACTCGCTTAACCACCTGCCCTTAGCAAAATCTTATTTTATTTCACACAATCATGATTAAGAAATCAATATTACATGATAGCTAGTGGGTAAATTTTATTTTCATACTAACAATATTGCGAGAAAGCTAGTATGTCCTTATGGAGTAGGCAAAATTAGTAATATTCTTACTGGAGTTGAAAATGATGGATTTTTTTTTTAATTTATTTATTTATTTTTTTTTTGTTTTACAAATCACATGTCAATACTCATTAATTACAAGAATTTTGAATTACAGGTAAATTCTGTTATGTATAAATCTACTAAAATTGTAACAACCTGACCGGTCAGGCAACGGTTAGGAGCAGAGTCTTGAGCAGATAGACACACACACAGCCATTACACATTCATAGAGTGAACAGACGCCATTTTCAAGTCTTCTTCAAAACATATAAGAAAACTATTAAAACCCCACTCAAAGAACATACAAAACTAATTTTTTCCTGCATGATGACTACAGTCGGTGTCTCTCAACCTAACGGTCATTTTACGTGTTGTTGGGAATTTTAGAAGTTCCTACTGATGGAAGTCTGCTGACAGGTTCCTGCGGATGGTTACTGCTGAAGCTATAGATGGTTTCTGCTGATGACATTGTTCCTGCGGAAGATTTATTTCTGCGGATATATTCCGTGTTTTTTATTAGTTTGTTAGGATATGCATGAGCTATTTTAGGTTGTGATATGCATTGATATTTTTATTTAATATTGTATTAGTGTTCCTGATGTATAAAAGGAACATATGAGTATTGTATTTGGGACGCTTCTCCAAACAGTTCTCACCAAGAGAAAAACACCTTGAGTGTGTGTGATATAGATCCATAGAGGATCATTTATTTTATTAGATAAAACCTTGTTCATAACTTTGATTGTGTTCTTATTATTCCGCTGTGCATGATCAATCATTGTTATCCTAGATCGAGCCAAAACGATTATCAACAAGTGGTATCAGAGCCAGGTTCTGCTGAGAGTTGAAATGGTCATCAATTCACCATGGTTGCTGCCCTATTGGGTAACCAAAGGATTGGCTAGTCCTGAGCAAACGGCTACAGGTAACGACATCTCAAATCCGTTTATGGCTGTGATGATTTGCCAAAAATCATTAGGGTATTTCAACACACCCATGATTCACGTTCTGAGTGTTGGACTGGTAACTAGTTCACCAGGGTGATGTCATGATTCCACTGAAGGACTAGCTAGCCCAAGAGTGAGTAGCTACTTGGTAAAGGCTTATCAAATCTACTCATGTTGCTACTGGTTCTGGTTGCTGCTGATAGGTTCAAGCTGCTACAAGAATCTTGGTCTTCACAGATGGTTACTGGTTGCTATTGACATAGAGTCTTTGTTGCTGCTGGTTACTTTAATTTGCTGCAAGTGTTCAAGTCAATCCTCATGCTTTGGAAGTTACTCATCTAACTAGAATCTTGAACTTAACCAAGTCAAATTCAAGATTAGGGGAGGATTGTTGGGAATTTTAGAAGTTCCTACTGATGGAAGTCTGCTGACAGGTTCCTGCGGATGGTTACTGCTGACGCTATAGATGGTTTCTGCTGATGATATTGTTCCCGCGGAAGATTTATTTCTGCGGATATAGTTATTCCGTGGTTTTTATTAGTTTGTTAGGATATGCATGAGCTATTTTAGGTAGTGATATGCATTGATATTTTTATTTAATATTGTATTAGTGTTCCTGATGTATAAAAGGAACATATGAGTATTGTATTTGGGACGCTTCTCCAAACAGTTCTCACCAAGAGAAAAACACCTTGAGTGTGTGTGATATAGATCCATAGAGGATCATTTATTTTATTAGAGAAAACCATGTTCATAACTTTGATTGTGTTCTTATTATTCCGCTGTGCATGATCAATCATTGTTATCCTAGATCGAGCCAAAACGATTATCAACACATGTTGATACAAAAGTTGGGCGTTCCTTATTTGGGTTCCTGTTCTCGTACCAATTAGATCTTAATGCTTAAGACCTGCGCACTAAGAAAGCAAACAAACACCGTTAGGCTTATCGTGGGATTGTCTCCCACGATTATCCTCCGGCGTGAGAGTAAGTAATCGGTTTTAGGGTTGTATTGAAGAGTTAGGGTTGTAAATCGTACCTTTAACGAGAATTATGATATTCTTTATATAGGCACGAAATCCTTGTAGATTTCGTGTTCCTCACTCTTCGTCATATAATGCTTATCCGGTCTATGGATCTTTATCCCATAAATAAGAGATCTTTATCTAGACCATAAATAGTGTATTTGGGTTTGGACTTTCGTGAGCCCAAACCGTTATCATGGTAGTCCAAATCATTGTTATGATAGCCCACTCGTGGTGGGCTTGGGTGTTAGTATTGTTTATTAATCGGGTTCGTGACACGAATATAGACTATACGTCATCATGTCCCCCCAGTCTAGTATGCGCAAGGTGAAACCTGCGGATGCTAGACTAACAGCTGCGTCAAAATGATTCCCGATACGTGCGCGGGAAAATTCAAATTTTTACCGCCTAGATATATGTACCATGTATCTAGTCCAAAAAAGTCACCTAAAATACCTCGGTAAATAGAGAGGCTATCCACGTGTCTATACCGTTTGTTTTTCAGCCAGACGATTTGGGGTAGTGGGTTACACGTGTCCATCATCTGTGGTGGGTAACCCCCTATATAACCTCCTTCTTCATTTTCACTGTGATTATCACAGTAAAAACACTTTTATCCTCCATTGTTATATTTCCGAAATAGTTTTCAAAAATTCTTCCACTACTCAAGGTAATCAGCGCGTACGCTTAGTATAACAATGGTTCTTCAATTATCTGATTTTAACTCGCCTCGGATTATTATATCCCGCACGCGTTGCACCCGGTAGTACCGGTGGAAACCGCGTCAATTGCTGACTTCCACGAGGGTAAGGTGGGGATGTACACGCGCTTTTTTGAGTTCGCCAATCAGCGCGCGCCCCTTTCCTTATTCTTGTGTGATATCCTTAATTATTATAGCCTTCATATATCCCAGCTGCAATGTATAGACACAGCTAAGATAACCAATTTTGAGGTAAATTGCCGTCTTCTGGCAATTAATCCAATAATTAATCTTTTCTGCGTGTTTTACCACTCAACGTGGTCAAACGGGTGGGTTACCTTTGCTAAACGCGCGGGGCGTTTGCAGTGTTATTCAGAGAAGTTGGAAGCGCTCAGGAATTGGCGTGAATACTTTTTCTGGGTAGATGATGCGTTTTTTCCTTGGGATTTTGCTTTTTATACCCAAGGGACGCTGCCAAAGGATGAGCGCCCAGCCCCCGGAACGTATAATGTAGAGGATGC
>LBNU01018695.1:0-38581 GCA_014162995.1 Artemisia annua | reverse complement strand
ATCTAGGATGCATCCATGCGCCCCTACCCATTCACATGCAGACCAATCAAAGGGACGTGGCAGAACATCACTCTACTGCCCTAGAGTCATGTCAGAGGTGCATCCCTGACATGGACATGGAACCCCCATGCCTAGTGAAATAAATTTGGCTCGGGTGTCAAACTAGAATAGGTCAAACAGAATGTCATAATGACGCAGATCATAGGTCATCATAATAATCAGATCAGAAATACATATCATAGGTTCATATTATAAGGTCCAAATCAGAAGGTCAAATCAGAAAGTCCAAATCAGAAGGTTCAGATAACAAAGGTTCAGATAACAAAGGTTCATCACAGAAAAGGTTCAGAAAATAAAGTGGGGTTTCATAGCAATGGCATCGGGAACCCTAAACAAAGGAAAATATCAGAATAAAGGTAGCAAGGTTCATATCAATGGTTCAAGGTTTACAAGTGTGAAAGTTTTCATAAGGAAACAGATTTAGAGGTTTTTCATTTCATTTAAAAACATGATTTTCACAAAGGTATTTCTCTAAAATGTTTTTAGCGGGAGTTAATATCATGTTAAAAGAAATCATTTCCACATGTTTTGTCTCATATCATCCAGTTATATTTTCAAATGTTTTCATACAAAACATCATATCAATGAACCAGAGACATCAGAAGAACCAAGATCAGAAATCAGAGTAGGGGTAGAGAAAACGGATCATGAGTCATGAGAAACCTTACTGAAAGGTCAGAATATCTGTACCTTAGACCGCAAGTGCAAACAAACAGAAATAATAAGATCAGAAGCAAACTCCTTCTTCAGCGAATCTACACGAATATATGATCGTCTTATTATTAATAAGCTCATTTTAAATTAGGTTACTCATTTTAGTTGGCTTTCCATTTTCAGTAACTTTCCTTTTACAGCAGCTTTCCAAAAATAGTAGCTTTCACGATTTTAGTACGTTTCGGAAATTGTAGTTTAATACTTTAAGGTTATAATGGACAATTTATAATATTTAAGGTTAAAATGACCAATATAATAGTTTGGGTCTTAAATGTCAATATTATAAGTTCAGGGTCTAAAACGTAATTTACCAAAATTAAATCTTAAAGTCACATAAAATTGTTTTAAAGTTTATTTTAATAAATAAATATTAAGATAATAATTTTGGACCCCGTCATTATAATTTTATATAATTTATTAACGTACCCACGACCTTAATATTTATGCCGCGACGACCCAAGATTTTTATAAAATCATGTAAGACTTGTTATAACCCGACATCGGTTCACTTCATACACGCACACGACACCTTTTTAATACATCGACATAACAAGACTCTAATAATCACACTCACACTTTTTCTCTTGTTCATTAAACGCCCCACCCTGACAGACTTACAACATGCACATATAGCCACAAACCACTTCCTAAATTCTGATGTCTAATATACATAACAGTTTCTATTAGCTAGCATGCATGCAACACCAGCTTTGCTAATGAAATTAAACAATCAATAATTTACACTTTGAAATCTGCTTTACTAATATATATATATATCCATACGTTAAGTTGACCACATACAATAGCAGCCACAACTCGACACCAAAAAGTCACATATCACTCAAGACTCACACGACATACATACAGATTCATATAATGATCCACTTAGGTTTTCTACTTTATTTAGTCTCGTATATAGATCGTTCAAGAATGGTTATTAGAGTGCGTTTCATATGTGACAAGGGTCGATATATGGTTGAAACTAGAGTCGACACAAGGGCTGTAATACGACTCCAACGCAGTCACACAACTCGACACTAAACTGCCACACTCACGACATAAAACAGCCACCATCGTCAATCGACACAAGGTTGGTCTTTATGATTCGTGTGACATAATCTATTAATAACGAAACAATAACAATCAGGTTTCCATATATAAGTCGTTTTATGTTTACGTGACATAGTTTAGTACTTCGTATAACTTTTATTAGACAATACAAAACATATTAGTGATCGTGTATTTCATACGAGGCAGTTGTATACGAAACAAGGAGAATATCAAAACAGTTTTAAGGTTACCTTAAAGTCGGATTGTGACAAATCAGATGGACCAAAAGTGGTCACACCCTTCGAATCGAACCCACTCGATAACTCACGATCATAACACCTTCGAAACAACCGGGGGCCGATTCCAACCTTTCTTGCTAATTTTCATGCGTCTAGAATCACGAGAGAAAAATGAGAGTTGTCGTTTGGTTTTAGGTAAAGAGAGCCAAAAAGAAAGTGATATACGGTTGATGTGAGAAATGGGATGAATAAAGGGTGCCGAAATTTGGTGAGTAAATCAAGGAACCATAATCTTTTAATTAATTCAAATGATTTGGTATTCAATGTTTATCTTCTTGTGAGAATATGGACCGAAGTTTAGTCAAAGAATAATATATGTAGCATTTTTATAGGTAACTTTTAATAAATTAGTTTAATTATAAGGTAAAGTAATTAGTAGTTTATACAAATTAATAACTTAGGCAATTTAAAGGGTTTAACTTAAGTTAAAATGTATAATGCTCTTGTATAATTATTTGTATGTTCTTACAATTTCAAATTTAGAGGGGTAAAATGGGAAATTCAAATGAATGCAAATTTAGGGTTTTACAACTCTTCCCCTCTAAAAAGAAGATTTTCGTCCGCGAAAATTGAAGGGAAAACGAAACGGAACACAGCTGATTATGAACGGAATGTGGATAACTTGTTTCTCATGACTCTATCTTGTTGCTCAAAATAGCTTCGGCTTCTTCAGAAAAAAAAACATACTATACTGAATCCAATCAAAAGAATAATATTCCAGACGTAACAGGTGATAATCATATCCCCTCGGAAGAGATACAGGGAATACGTAGGATTTGACTGATATATCGTCCGTGGAATTTGATTAGACAAATCAGATGAGAACATACCGAATCACAGAAAATATGAGGATGATATAAAAGCTTAATTCTTCAGATTCTCAAATAGTCTCGTCTTCAATGTAACCCTTCAAAGGTATTCTCATAACAAACAGATCTTGTTCCTCAAAGTATGAAATCTCACATCTTAACTCATAGCAGATCATAATGAAACTGATTCAACATGTGTGAAACGTACATATAGCAAAACATAGGTGTACACCTCCATTGTAACAGATCGAATCCATACTAGCAGAAAACAGATTGTTTGATAACATCAAACTGCAGAAAACTCTACACCAGAACCTAAGATTATTATCAGAAGCATAGAGACCAACAAAATGCATGTCGAGTATCCAATCGTATCAAGTCGTATAACGGTGAAAACAGATTAAGCGTATAGGTAGAATGAACCTAAAGTCTTGCTAAACGCAGATAATCACAAACAGATATCAGAAATTCTAAGGCTTCTAAGGCACTCCTCGAAATATCCTATGATCACAATAAGTACACGTTATATGATGTAAGTATTATCACGTTGGCCAGACGTCATAATACTAGCATCATATAAATATGCCCTCATGATGACCATACTTTATCTCAAGTCGTGAACTAAACATCTTATTTTAACCACCTAACAGTTCTTCTACCTCCTAGGGTAGGTCCTAATCAAACATCATTACGAAATCAAAATCGGAGAAATAGAACGTACAAATGACGTAACGGAGTCTAGTGAGCATCAATTGAAGCACGTCATCAAAAGCGTCGGGTCTTCCACAATTCGTCAAAGATCTCTTAACAAAACCATCGTGCAACGTACGCAGAATGAACACAGAACGGAATTATTAACGGCGAACTTAAATCATTCAAAAGATCTTATCATCGGGTAATGGAAACTTAAGTGGGTTAAGCAGAAATGAAATACGTCATCAGTAACTTCATCCTTCTCAAATTTACTCATCCAAAACACAATTGTTTGCTTCAAAATTTGTCCATTCAAATACATAATTTCAACGTTTCTTCCAAATTCGAGTAGTCTGTCTGCGCTTGTCCATCTGATCATACGGTGAAAAGGAATTGTAAACTTGAGTCTGGTCCCTCAAGCCTTCGGCACCTCTTCTTGAAATTGTGGTGTAGTAACGTGAATCTCTGACATGATCACTGTGCACCATTCCATTATCAAATCTGCTTCTACTATCAATTCATCTTAGTACAACTAAAATGAGTAGAGAAGCAAGATTGCATGTCTTCGACAGGTCTTCTAGCACATTTCCAGGTTTTAAGGTAGACACCGCCATTGTCGACTCCAGGTTATGAATTGAATAGTTTGTCACCTCCGATTTAGTTGTCTTGATGCCCAAACTGTAATCTCTACGTGCTGCATGTGGTATAATCGAGTCCCTTCTCAGTTTCTCTCTTCTTTTCACATGCTTATTCCATGGTAATGCTTCTCGCGAACATCTTCTACTACTCTTCTACCATGTTTCCAACTCCGATAACAGTCTTCCATCTTGGTCCTTCCTGTCGGAAACTTTGTCTTCACAGGATACATGGTAGTGATGTCTACTACGACCTCTGAACACCAATCAGATTTTTCTCTTCCAGAACAAAGGGTCACTATAATACGAAACGATCTCTATGTTCCTTTTGTCTCTGAACATAACACAATGTCATACTATGATAATTTGTCTAAATACTCGCGAAAGATATGATTTCATCAGATGCGTAAATATATTTGACATATTAGCTAATATAATCGGCCTCATCAAGGTTCGTAATGATTATAACGAGTACAAAGGTAGCTTCATAAATCATTTAGGGAAAACATTCACATCCACTTCACATCACCTTCCTCCTTCTTCACAAACAAAACTGAAATACTTCACGAAGGTTACTTTCGATTACTTAACCCCCTTCTTAGAAGTTCTTGTGGTTGCTTCTACAGTCCTTCAAACCTAAAATGACGTAATTAGATACTGAGGTTTCAAAGGTAGACCAAATCAATTATTAATACGCGGAAAGGGATAATGATTACAGATAGTGGTACGGTTAAGTTCAAGATGGTCAATACACAATTACATACTTCTCTCTTTCTTCTTCATAAACCAACAGGAGCATCCCAAGAGGAACACTTAGGTGAACAAAATCATATTCCATCTTCTCCTTCAATCTCTCAACTTCTATGGCACTATGGTTTCGTCAACTGGGATCAGTTCAAAGTCAACTCTGCATCTCAAGCAGGAGGGAATGCCGAGAGATTCATCAGAGAACACCGGAAAGTCTTTGTACCACAAAATACTTCAAATGTCAGAACTTCCCAAGGGTGGACACTAATAGGTGTCAGGAGAAACTTGACAATCAAATGAGATCGGAGTCTTGTACTTCCATAGCAGCATTAATCTCAATAGATTCAGGTGGTGGAGAGCCATCATAACAAAAGTGGGATGAAGCGGATTGTTAAATGTCACAAACCAGAGTAGTCTATGGTAGCTTTATGAGTAGTCAGCCAATCCGTAACCAAAAGACCTCAACATCAATCATATCAAAGGTAAACGGATTCGTAGAACGTATATGGTCGTCAAACACACGGATAGTTCATATATCAGAGTCAAGTGCATGGTTCGTCAAAGGTGCTGAGACAGATAAGCGAACAGTTCAAGGTGTGGGAATCTTGTTTAACTCTTCCGCACAAGTGATAAGTAGAGTGTGTATCATCGGTAATACGAACATCGTATGGTTGTCAAAAATGAGATGTATGGGATGTCAGTTGTTAGCGTCATCATGCTCCGTTAACAAATCCATACTAAGATAATATTAACATCACATCCTTCCAAATAACTGATTGGCAGGTAAGGTTTATCATTCGTAGGGAGGGAAATCAAATCTTCCTATATCCGTGGTTAACAATCACCAGAGTTCTCATAGGAGTAGTAATGAATTTTGCAGTGTCAAGTAGTATCAGATGATACATTTCATATCTAGCATAAGTAATGAATTCGCAGAATGTGTCAAACACATTATGGTTGAATAGCCTTCGGGATGGGTCGGGAAGGTATAGGATTAATTGTCAAACAATTCGGAAATGGAGATCAGAATCAAATAGTGAAACTTATATGGTGTAAGGTATCCATGAAGTCCCTGAGATACTTCTAAACTTACTTGGTTACTGAACTTAGGTTGAGCATAATTTCTAACTTCTGAAACAAATGTTCTTAAAAGGCATATCTAAAGGCAGAGGCACGAATCAGAGTGATGCGGAAGCAATGCAACTTAAATAGATGTCCTAGTCTACCTATTCCTCGCCGGTAATTACTTAGGTTCCTATGGGGAGATCTGAAAGCAAATTTTTCAAAGGTTGTCTTAAGAGCGCCTACAGTGGAAACTTAATGGTCCAAACTTCACAGGTCAAGGTTTAATGTACTACAAGTCGCAGCCTGGGCTCTGATACCATAAACCTAAAAACGTAACATTTTTCGTCTCATCATTAACCAATCTAAGTACATTAAGGAAATGCTTAAGAAATTTGTCCTAGAAGACTCTAAACCACTTAAGACACCTATGTCTACGGAAATTAAACTCACAAGAGATGAAGAAGGTGAGTCCGTAGATAACACTAAGTATAGAGGAATGATAGGAAGTTTACTATACTTAACGGCAAGTAGACCCGATATCATGTATAGTGTTTGCCTTTGTGCTCGCTTTCAAGAGGATCCCAAAACCTCTCACCTAGAAGCGGTTAAGTGTATCTTCCGATACATTAAAGGCACTATACACTTAGGATTATGGTATCCTAAGAGATGCGGGATAGAAACCATTGTCTATACGGATTCGGATCATGCGGGAGACTACGTAGATAGAAAGAGCACTAGCGGTATTTGCACGTTTATGGGATGTTGTTTAACATCTTGGTTTTCGAAGAAGCAAACCGCTCTTGCTATTTCTACCACCGAAGTTGAATACGTAAGTGCTGGAAAGGCATGTCAACAAGCACTATGGATGAAACAAGCTCTCGTAGACTATGGCATTAGGTTAGAAAATATCCCCATTATGTGCGATAACAAAGGAGCTATAGACTTAAGTAAGAATCCCGTTCAACACTCTAGGACTAAACATATAGAAATACGCCATCACTTCCTTAGGGATAATGTACAGAAAGGAAACATCACTATAGAAAAGGTAGCCTCGGAAGATAACATAAATATTCACTAAGCCCCTTAAGCGTGAATTATTTAACCACTTGCGTTTAGGATTAGGAATGATGGAACAAATTGATTGAATTTTCTTGAAAAAACAAAACTTTCTGAAATTTTCAAAATTCTGGACACTTTTAAGTGTCAGATGGGCGGACCCCTTAAATATATAAAGGCGGCCCCCTTAAAATTAAGGGGACCGGCCTCTATTTAAGGGGGCCGGCCATCTGATGGTAAAAAGTTTTCTTGTTTTCATTTTTTCTTCCCAAATCTGAGTCTAGGATTCTGTTTTGCACAAAATCAAGAATTGAGATATTTCGTTTGCATAATTATACTTTCAATAAAAACCTCAATTCTTTTCCAAAACATTCTCACGATTAGGAAAACTCATTGTTGAATAACAATAAAAACGTTTTTCTAAAATCATGAATAATAGTCTTACTCTCGTTGTTTATAAGTATATAATCTAATGTATACTTATATATAACATTTAGAAGTAAGCAAATTTAATTTAAGGAGACTAAAGATTGTTTCTTAGGATTATTTATCTTTCGTAGGAGTCGAAGCAATCTTTACTCCACATTTGTTTCATTTAGGCACACACTAGAACATAATCAAGAACTTCGTTGTCACATTTGTTCCATCACTAGTTAGCCACTAATAGGTGCCTTTACTTAAGATTAGTTGCCATTATTTGCTTAATTGCTTATTAGGTTTATATGCATGCTTAATTATGCTTAATTATGTTTATATGATTAATTGCTAGCATGTATGCTTTTCATGTAAATTAGACTAAGAAAATGCTTGCCTAGTTGCCTAAAGAGTTGGTCTTGCCCAAAACCAAACCCCAAAACAAACATCTTTTTGGAAATACTTTACCAAAAACCCAATTCTGGCAACCTGGAACCTCAGACCAGGGCGGCCCCTTAAATCAAAGGGGCGGTCCCCTTAAAATTAAGGGGACCGGCCAGCAATTAAAGGGGCCGGCCATCTGCTGGACGAGGGTTGCATTTTGCTTTCTACTTTTTAGCCCATTCCACCCTATTTTGATTCCTCAATTCCCAAAATTCACAAACACATTTTGTCTATCAAATCCTACACATATATCCCTTCCATAAATACAAAATCACCACACTATAAATACCATTCATCATCATAAAACCACCACACACTCCATCATGACTACTCCCAACAAACCAAAGTCCAAAGCCTCAAGGCTTGCAAGGATGGGTGAAAAATCCACTTGGGAAAGAAAAACAAGCCCTCATAACAATGCCATCACATCAAATGGAGTCGAGCAACCACCAATACCTCCAACCACTTACTTCCCAAACTTCAATCCAAATCCTCAAGGTCATTCCTTTGAGCCATATTACAATCCATACAATCCGGGTCAAAACTCCACCATACCCTCATTCAACTATAATGATCCATACAATTATGGTCAATCATCCAATTACAACTCAAATATCTTCCCATCCAACTACACAACACCAACTAAACCACATCATCTATTCCAAAAAGCCACGGAAGAGCAAAAATTCCGTGAAGATCTCAATGTCATTCATGATCTTAGTGATCTCAATGCAATGCATCTTGCACAATGCAACAAAGACAAACCTCCCTCATCTCCATATTCAAATTGTTTACCTCACCCACTCAATTTGGATCAAGTCACCAACCACACCTACTATTGTCCTTGTTGTTACTTCCTACAAAAACAAATTCTTGACTTGAGTCAAGATATCTCATGGATTGAATATCTCCTCACTCGACCTCATCCATTACCTCCACTAGCTCGATACAATACCAATCCTTCCATTCCATATCCACCACCTTCAAACCATTGAATGCATCCTCCATGCCCCTCAATAAAATCATCAACATCCTTTTGTTACCCATGCAAGACCTCTCATGATGGCAACTTAGTACTTTCTTAGTGTAGTTTCCTAAGAAAAGCATATATGTATGCTCTTGTACTAGAGATTATGTGTTTAGCATAATCCTTTTTAATAAATTTATTAACGAATGTTTTTGTTTTTACCATGACTTTTAATCTATTGTCTTGCTTTTATCATGAATTTTATGCTTTGCTTATATGTATGCATTCTATATATATATATATATATATATATATATNGTAGTGACAAGTTGTGGTGTGTTGTGAGATTGGTTCTAGCTAGGATTAGGACCCGACATTTAGCTTTGTGTCGTTAAGCCGGTGTAAGCAAAAGTTGTGTAAGGTTTTCTCCGCCATAAGGGAGCTTGTTGACATAGTGAAGAAAACTCCCGAGTTAGGTGCTCGGGGAGTGGAGTAGGACGAAGAGGAGATTCGTAGCCGAACCACTATAAATCCTTTGTCTCACGGTGCTATCTTTCCATCTCTATCTCTTTACTTACTTAATTACTTGCATACTTGTCATATTATATACTTGTTAATATCGTAGTTTATAATTGTGCAAGTCTTTTGGTGGTATATAAAGTTCGAATTGGTGTTTTCATAAACAAAGTTTTTGTAAATTAAAAAGACGTAAAACTATTCAACCCCCCCCCCCTTCTAGTTTTCCACAGAAACTGCTACTTTTAAATATTTATATGTTTTGCAGACAACCTCAGTTTTATCACTTTATACTGAAATATTTCTCTATTAAGTCATTAACAAACAATTTTGATATGACTTTCTGAATTTAATTTTTTTTCCATATTAGGTCGATTAAGTCAAATTCAAACATCACAAGGTGATGTTTGAATTTGACTTACTTATATGCTTAAATTTATAAAATAGAATTCAAGGCTAACTGTTTACGGTATTAAATTTTGTATGCGGGTTTATTATTTACCTTTAATTAAAACACAAAATTATCAAAAGAGTACAAAAGTTCACCATTGATCCACTATATAGTCATTTTCAACACCTTTTTTCTAAAATAGTCATGCTTTGCTGCACAACTGCTCGACTCCACCCAATTTTTGACACGTGTCATTCCTTTGTACTTTTTTTGGTACAAAAAGTATAATTTTTTGACTGCTCATCTGCTCGACTCCACCCGGTTTTTGACACATGTCATTCCTTTGTACTTTTTGTAAAAAAAAAAGTACAAAGAATGACAAGTGTCAAAAATTGGGTGAAGTCGAGCAGTCGAGCATGACCATTTTGAGAAAAAAGTATTGCAAATGACTATATAGTGGATCAATGGTGGATTTTTGTACCATTTTGGTAATTTTCTCTAATTAAAAAGGTAGTTAAGTTAATTAAATAAATGGCAAACAAAATTAAAACATTATAAATATAGTTAACTTCTTAAACATAAGTGGACTCACACTTAGATAATTAAGTCATCATTTTTATATATGTTGTCATATTAGAATAACTCATCTGTTACGTTTAGTAAGTTCGGTTTTAGTTTTTCTTGCAAGCCACTTTGCACCCAAATCTTCAAACCTACATAGACTAGGTTTGTATATACTTATGGGCGGTTTTCTTCAAGATTCTTAAATAATGATTTTTGGTTTAGGTGGTGTTTGAAATTGACTTAATTGTCTTAATATAGAAAAAACTAGATCCAGAAAGTCATATAAAAGTTGTTTGTTTATGACTTAGCATATAAAGATGTCTGAAAAAAATAAGTGATAAACTAGAGGGTCTTTACATTAAGTCATCTCTTATTTAAACATGTCTTAATACAAAAATTAAACAAACAAAGCCCTAACAGGTTGAAGTGGGTTTGTTTGACTTTAACATTAGGGGTAACAACTTCATTACCAACATCATTAGGGTTCAAGGGCAAAGCCATTACAGCTACCGCTTTAGAGCCCTATCTATTTAAGGCTCCCAATTTTGTCTTTTATTTATAGATAATCAGTGAAATATTATTTTAGACATCATCTTGAGGTCTCGATTTATTAAAGCCCCCGATTAATAAAAATGTTACGGATGTTTGCTAAGTTTTTGTTTATTTTTCGTTTCATAAAACTAAGTTCTTATTTGAGTTTAAGAAACACTAACTACGTCCATTTAATTATAGTTACTAAATGATGGATTAAGCTCCTTTGATGTTACAAATACTATTGACTTTTAGCCAATATTGTAAATAAGTTAAACATTTCAAAAATCACTTATAAACATTGTATGAATGAACGAACAAGAATAAGCTATTTTTCATCGAAATGCCATGGAAACCAATGTATGTTTGTTTAAGTGCTCATATTAATTTGATTGTTTGTTAAACATAAACTAATGAACACAAATGAGCCTCGTTTGTGTTGGTTCGGTTCTTTAATCCTTTTTTTTTTGTTAAATTGTTGTTACTCCCTGTGAATAGACTATTCCAAAAAAAAAAAACAACGTTTAAGTACAAAGGATATCCTGGTCCCTCCAGCTTCAGGTAGTTTTCATATTTTCATGAGTGCGAAGAAAGCGGACTCCCTTTCAATAGAAAGGAAGAAAAATAAAAGAAATAAGTGAATCCCATATCTCAGCTCGTTACATAAGCAGTAAAACTAACATAACAAGACACTACTACTTCTATGAAAAAAGGAACCAGCTAAACAACTAGAATGCTTCAAAGCGACAACAAACACAACCTACTATATAATTTGACCATGAAGATTGATGTTCCACGCGTTACAAAATGCCATTTATTCTTTGGTAATATCAAAAGCTTCACACTCGTCATCATCATAAGGATACAATAATAACAATAACAATAATACTCAATCCCGCCAGAGCGAGGTATGGGGAGGTCGAATGTAGACAGATCTTACCCTTACCTTAGGATAACCTGAGAATAGAGAGATTGCTTTCAGCGAGACCTCCAACAAGTGCAAATGTGCGGGTGAGAAAGAACAGGAAAAAGTACAAGGAGCAAGAGAGCAAACAAGTATAAGCAATCAAAAGACAAACAGGCAAAAGAAAAGCAAACAAGCAGAAGGCAGGGAACCAACAAACAAAGAACATAAGAGAAGGAAGACCTAAACAAATAAAAGTAAACACCACATGAGCATACAAGCGATCAAAAGACAAAAGGCAAAAAAACAAGCAAACAAACATACAAAGCAAAAAAGGCAGGAACCAACGAAAAAGAAACATAAGAGAAAAGGACACAAACAATAAAATTAAACACCGCATGAGAAACAAAGGAGGAAAAGGCACAACGCGAAAGAGACAAGAGGCAAGGCAAAACAAACAAACACAAGCAAACTGCATAAAGCAAGAGGGCAAATAAAACAAAGAAAAGGGTGCAAAAGGCATAAAAGGAAAAACCACGACCAAAGAGAGCAGCATAGAATAAAGCAGGGCAACGCAAAGGGGCCTAAAGCTAAGGCAAAGCAAAAGGAAAAAGAGATATATACTCCTAAAAACCTAAACGGAAAAGCAAAGGAACCACGAAACCTAAGACGCAAAGAGGCAAGGCAACAAAGAGAAGCCTAAAAGGACCTAGACGCAAAAGCTACCACCTACCACATAGCCCGAACTACCTGCAATTTCTAATCCTATCTCTCCACGCATTCCTATATGAGGTCATGTCCTCGGACAAGAGAAGCTCCTTCATGTCTTGCTTAAGTCTATCCTCCCACCTAAGTTTAGGTCTACCCCTCCTTTTCAAACACCACTTCCTCCCTTATTCGATTTCCCATTAGCACCTTTAGGACGCTTTGATGCCATGAAATTTGTTGTTTCATCATAGAACTCTTCCACGTCACTCTCGCTATCCTCATCAACCCGCTCAATTGTCTTCCCGGTGTCAGGCATTTGAGTATTTTTTTTTAACCTTGAGATGTACTAGTTGTAATCACTGATTCCAACATTACAGTTTTTTATGAACGTTATTGGATGAACTCGGGACACTTTTCGGTAAAACACTTACATTCTCCTCCACATCAGCCATGGAACGAAGAACATCAAAGGGATTGGAAACTAAGTAGAAGTGATCTTCATGCTAGTTTTGTTAGCTGACTTTGATGTAGACCCCATTAACTTTAGCCTTTCTTTCTTAAGGTTGATAAACAAATTTAGACTTTAACACAACCAACCTAGAGGTTCTATTACCTACATTGTTACCAATAGTACTTTCCCCTCTTACCTCAATGAAGCCCTCATTTGGACCATTCTTCGTTACCATACTAGGAAGGTTTGGACAATGCTCATAATAATGGCCAAACGTTTTACACGTACCACAGCAAGGAGGTTTCCACTCATATTCTGCACCAACGGTCAACTCTTAGTAACATTCTTTAATATGTTACTAGGACGGTTTGGACAATGCTCATGATATGGCCAAACGTTTCTCTTTAAATTCTGCCTTTAGTTTATCATAAAAGCAAAATTTGGTTTTTTTATTCTCTATCTTCAATCAAGTCTTAGAAAAAAAAAAAATCAACTCTTAGATTCTCATAGTGTCTTTGTTTTAATAGAAGGATGTTATGTTAACCTAGTGAATCGAAAAGTTAATATTGAGAAAAAAGATTTTTTTTTAAAAAAANAAAAGGACATATTATAAAGCCTTATTTTAATTTCGTTTAAGCTCTTAGAAGGCTCTAGCCGTCCCTGGACTCTCTGCTACTCAACCTATATGAGCAATTTATTAATCCATTTGTGAATGGTTATATCTCATTACCTTTTTATACAAAAGCGAAGCAAAGGATCGCGTTTAGTGTCAAAACGTTGCGTTTTGGCATTTCAAGTTATATATATTTTTTTTAAACACTTATCATGTTTTCTAACCGTGGCAAGGGTGTGGTCGTGTGGATGATCATGCTTTATGTGTTGGCAATAATTGGAGTATAACAAATGACATTAATGACCAAGGAGAAGGTTCTTCCATGCTTACGCAAATGAATTTTCGAGTCATTATAATTTGTCACATACGAGCATTTGGGCTTTAAGTTATAAATCTAGTTGGCGGCCGTATATTAGTCTCCATATTAGCAAAGTAGAGGGGTTAATATGTATTTATGAAGTAATAGCCGAATATAACTCGTAATCTATTTGAACTTGCAAACAAAGCAAGTTGTCAATAGTTTCCTTATTGCTTACAAGTAGAGTCGGTATTCTCTATATAAAAGGAGGTAATTTCGGTTATTGTGGGACCGGAGACTTATTCCTCTTTGAGACTTTTGTTATTTCACTTACACTTATAGACTTCCAAGAGCCAATACTTGCAAATACTTAGAAAGCTATTTAAACCTAAATGCTGCCACACAAGCAACAACAACACAAACACTTTAAAACTTCTAAGCTTATCTAAACTTCATCGAGTCTTAAACCCGAAAATGTAAACTAAACTTGCCATGCTAATCTAGGTCGCGTGTCGGTGCCGCACACTATCACTACTTGACACCTTACATTATTCAGACTGCTTTACTGAGATGAGTCATAGCCCCTCTTTTATCTATTTTAAAATCTTTGGGGGAGATACATGCTCGTTTTACTTACATCTTTTACTAGTTTATCTTAAACACTTTACTCGATTTATGATACACCCTATTTGTTTATTGAAACATATTACATGCTACAAACCTGAACATAAGTATTTTATGTATGCTACTAATTGTTATTGCCTAAGTTAACACCCTTGCCAAAAGTCCCTCATATCATGAACCACTAATCACTTGCGAGTGAACGCGAATTTAGTGAATAGATCTATTGGCAGTTGACGCCCCATTTGAAGTTAGCCTGAAATGTTTACCAAATGCACTTTATTCGAATATAAATAGGAAGTTGGCAAACTCCTACGACGACGAGGGCACTATCACCTACATCATTCATGATGTAGGCTATTTATATAATTTATGATATCACCCTACGTTAAGGTTTGCGTGTCATGAGGCTTAGGGCAATATATTACACTACGATGCAATTATGTTATCTAACTGGAAAACTTGTGTTCAAATGTTTTATGCAAACACCAGGGAATCACCCAATCAAACGATTTTATACAAACACTATTGATTCACTCAACTATTGACCCGGTTAGGGTAGACAACAAACGAACTATGGGTGTATGACAACGCAACCCACTATTTACTTCATCATCTTGATACAAACTCAATTGCTAAAGTCAAAATTAGAAAGTCAAAGTTCTAAAAAGTCAAACTGGGTTTTGGGCGCCAAAATCTGTTACATTAGTTTAGCTTAAATACCCACTTTGTAATCATTTCCATTTCAGTCTTGATTTTGTAACAAACAATCTTCTCAATTCTCAATACAATCTTACAACCATTTACCCTTAACATAACAATCCGAATCTTCTTCTTTAATCAAGATTCCTAGTGTTGTGTTGCCATTGATTACCATTTCTTCATTTCAATAGATTTCTAGAATTGGTGTGTTTCAATTGGTATCCAGAGCCCTTTTCCTGGCATCATAACAAGAATATTACACTGATATTCTTGCTTTTTTCCGTTATCTTTTCCGGCGAAATTCCGGCAAGAAAACAAAGATTCCGGTTACGAAATCAGCCACCACTGATTTCACTGTTCTGATTACATCTGGTTAGTGTCAATCAATTGTACTACCACAAGATAAGCCGGGTTTTCCGTTAAATTTTCTTATCTTGAACAAGCTGGTAAGAAGCAATTGGATTGATTAACCCAGAACAGCACTAGTGTGTATTATCCCAATTGGTCAGTGATTATTCATTGTTTCAGTGATTAATCATTGTTGATGAGTGGTAATACAACTGGGATAATGGTGGAGACAAGAAATACAACGGTTTCCAATACAAGAACCACAAGCAGTAGTCAAGAAGGTTCCATGGATTCTGTTCAAGCCATGTTTACAAGAATGATGGAACAACTGGAAGGGGTGAACAACAAACTAACTGCTCATGAACAACAATTCACTACTTTACAACAAGAATTGACTAATCTCAGAAGTGGAGAGGGTCCTAGCAATAGAAGTAATGGTGTTCTTTTGCATGTTAGGAACAATGAGAATCAAACTAGACAGTTTGGAAGGATGTCAAAACTAGAGTTTCCAAAGTTCAATGGAGATGATGTTAAGGGATGGATTTTCAGGTGTAGGCAGTTCTTTTGTCTTGATCAGGTGGAGGATGAGATGAAGGTTGGAATTGCTGCTATGCATGTGTATGACAAGGCTTTGGTGTGGCATCAGCAGTTTACAAAAAGATATGGTGAAAACAGTTCTTGGGAAGTGTATGAACAACAGGTCTTGAAAAGGTTTGGTTCAGTATTTGAAGATCCAATGATGGATTTGAAGAATCTGAAGCAGACTAGTACTGTACAACACTATCAAGATTTGTTTGAGGAACTGGTGAATAAGGTGGAATTAAGTGAAGAACATGCCATTAGTTTGTTCATTGGTGGACTGAAGGATGAAGTAAGTATGCCTATCAGAATGTTCAAGCTGTCAACACTGATGGATGCTTATTGTCAGGCTAAGAAACAGGAGTTTACCAATAATGCTTTGAAGTCAAGGTATAACTCTTACTCATCAAATAATAGGACTATTAATTCTGGTTATATGAATAAGGGAGTAGGATTATTGCCTAAACCAGTTAATAGTACTTTAGCTTTGCCTGCAACTAATCATACCTTTGCACCAAGAAACAATAGTGGTACACCTTTTAGAAAACAGTTGACTCAGAAAGAATTAGAAGAAAAAAGAGCAAAGAATCAATGTTTTTATTGTGACCAAAGGTATGTGCCTGGTCATAAATGCTCTGGTCAATTGTATGCTTTGGAAGTAGTGATTGAAGGAGAAAAAGAATGTTTAGGAGAAGAGGAAGAAATTTGTGAGTTGGTTGAGGAAGTTGACTTTCAAAGTCAAAATGTTGAACTCATGGAAAATGATCCACAAATATCTCTTAATGCTTTGTCTGGAGTTAATTCTTACCAAACCATGAGAATGAAGGGAATGGTAGGGAAGCAGACATTACACATTTTGGTGGATTGTGGTAGTACTCACAATTTCTTAGATGAGCAAACTGCCAAGAAATTGGGTTGCAAGTTAAGAAAAACATCACCCTTACAAGTCAATGTGGCTAATGGTCAAAAGATGCTGAGCAATTATGAATGTAAGAATTTCCAGTGGCAGTTACATGGTGAAGCTTTTACTAGTGATGTTATGTTGATTCCATTGGGTGGCTGTGAAATGGTGTTGGGCATTCAATGGTTAGCTACACTTGGTAAGATCCTGTTTGACTTCCAAGATTTGACTATGGAGTTTAAGTACAACAATAGAAGAATGATGTTGAGGGGTACAAAGAATTCTTCTGTTAACTGGATGCAAGGTAAGTATGTGGGAAGTGGAGCTCAGTTGAAACAAGCTGAATTGTCCTCTATGATGTTATGTGTGTATCCTGTGGAGTTGTGTAAGATGGAAGGATCCAGTGAACTTAAACCAGAAGTGAAGGATGTTCTAGCTCAATTTGAGGAAGTCTTTGATATGCCTACTCAATTACCTCCTAAAAGAAGCCATGATCATCACATACCCCTTATGCCAAACACTCCTCCCATAAATGTTAGACCATACAGACACCCTCCTAATCAGAAAGATGCAATTGAGGCTATGGTGAAGGAATTACTTGAATCAGGGGTAATAAGACCTAGCCAAAGCTCATTTTCTTCACCAATAGTTATGGTAAAAAAGAAAGATGGTTCATGGAGAATGTGTGTGGACTACAGACAATTGAACAAGTATACAGTGAAAGATAAGTTTCCAATTCCTATTATTGAAGAATTGATGGATGAGTTGGGTGGAGCTGCAGTGTTTTCTAAACTTGATTTGAGGTCTGGGTATCACCAAATAAGAATGAAAGAAGAAGACATTTGTAAGACTGCTTTTAGAACTCATGAAGGGCATTATGAGTTCTTGGTTATGCCTTTTGGCCTAACTAATGCACCTTCTACATTTCAGTCACTCATGAATTCAGTGTTCAAGCCACTTTTGAGAAAAACTGTGTTGGTCTTTTTTGATGACATATTGGTGTATAGTAAGACTATGGCAGAGCATTGTGTACACCTACAACAAGTATTACAGATCATGAAAGACAATCAGTTGTATGCAAAAAAGAGTAAGTGTTCCTTTGTTGTTAATAAGGTGGAGTATCTGGGACATTTGATCACTGATAAGGGTGTAGCAACAGATCCATCTAAAATTGAAGCAATTAAGCAATGGCCAAGTCCTACTACACTCAAGCAGTTAAGAGGGTTCCTTGGTTTATCTGGTTACTACAGAAGATTTATCAAGAATTATGCAATGATTAGTCAACCACTCACTGCTTTATTAAAGAAGAATGCTTTTCAATGGTCAAATGAAGCTGAAATAGCTTTTGGAAAACTCAAAATAGCTATGATAGAAGCTCCAGTTCTTGGTTTGCCAGACTTTAATGAGGAATTTGTAGTTGAAACTGATGCTTCAGGCACAGGTATTGGAGCTGTGTTGTGTCAAAAAGGTCATCCATTGGCTTACTTGAGCAAAACTTTATCCACCAAACATCAAGCACTGTCCACATATGAGAAAGAATTCATGGCAGTGGTAGCTGCTCTGGAAAAGTGGAAAGGTTACTTGCTAGACAGACACTTCAAAATAAGAACTGATCATTTTAGCCTCAAATTTTTGCTAGAACAGAAATTAACCACACCTTTTCAACTTAAATGGCTTCCAAAGTTACTTGGTTATGACTATGAGATTGCTTACAAGAAGGGTGTTGAAAATGCTGCTGCAGATGCATTGTCCAGGGCTAATCATGGTGCAGAGTTATTACAAATGGTGGTGAGTTCTGTGGCAAGTGATATGATGGACAAGATTAAAGCTAGTTGGCAAGCTGATGACACCATGATAGATGTGATACAGTCAATTCAGAATCACAGTTATACAGGCAACAAGTTGACTTTTGAGAATGGAATTTTGAAAAGAAAGGGAAAGATTATGGTAGGCAATGATGTAGGTTTGAGAAACCAGTTGATTGCTTCATTCCATGATGGAGCTGTAGGTGGCCATTCAGGAGTATTGGTAACTACAAAGAAGGTTAGTGCAGTTTTCTATTGGAAAGGTCTTAAAAGAATGGTCAAACAGTATGTGAAAGAATGTGATGTTTGTCAAAGGCAAAAACCTGATTTAAGTGCTTACCCTGGTCTTTTACAACCTTTACCAATTCCTCAGAAAATTTGGACTGAAATTTCCATGGATTTTATTGAAAAGTTGCCTGCATCTCATGGGAAAACAGTCATCATGGTTGTGGTTGACAGGCTGAGTAAGTATGCTCACTTCATACCTTTATCTCACCCATTCAGTGCTAGTCAAGTTGCTCAGGCTTTCTTGGATGGAGTGTATAAATTGCATGGGTTACCTGATTCCATTGTGAGTGATAGGGATAAGGTATTTCTCAGCAATTTTTGGAAGTCCATGTTTGCAGCTTTGAAAGTTAAACTCAAGTTATCCACTGCTTATCACCCACAAACAGATGGGCAAACAGAAGTGGTTAACAGGTGTTTGGGATGCTACTTAAGATGTATGTGTGGTGAGAAACCAAAAGAGTGGGTCAATTGGTTATCTCTAGCTGAATTTTGGTACAACACCAATTACCACACTGCTACCAACACTACTCCATATGAAGCAGTCTATTGTCAAGCACCTCCTCTACACATTCCTTATGTTGCTGGAGATAGTAGAGTGGAAAGTGTGGATAGAACCTTGCAAAGTAGAGAAGAGATGATCAAGATGCTTCAATTCCACATGAAAAGAGCTCAAGACAGGATGAGGAATCAAGCCAACAAACATAGGACTGACAGAGAATTTGAAGTTGGTAACTGGGTGTATTTGAAGCTACAGCCACATAGACAAGTTACTGTGAGGCAAGGACAACAACACAAGCTCTCAGCTAAATTCTATGGACCTTTCTTAGTGGAGGAGAGAATAGGTGAGGTGGCTTACAAATTGCAGCTACCAAATCACAGTCAAATTCATCCGGTGTTTCATATTTCTCAACTTAAAAAGTGTCATGGTGATAAGCACAAGATGGGAGACTTGCCTCAGCTCAAAGAAGATGGCTTACTTGATTTCAAACCTTTGGCTATATTGGAGAGGCGTTTGGGAAAGATTAATAACAAGCCAGTCATGTATGTGCTCATTCAATGGACAAACAGATCAAAGGAGGAGGCAACATGGGAAGTTTACCATGAATTGCTTACTAGATTCCCTGATTTTGATACTGCTCCTTGAGGACAAGAAGGTTTTTAAGGAGGATGGAGTTGATACAAACTCAATTGCTAAAGTCAAAATTAGAAAGTCAAAGTTCTAAAAAGTCAAACTGGGTTTTGGGCGCCAAAATCTGTTACATTAGTTTAGCTTAAATACCCACTTTGTAATCATTTCCATTTCAGTCTTGATTTTGTAACAAACTATCTTCTCAATTCTCAATACAATTTCACAATCATTTACCTTTAACATAGCAATCCGAATCTTCTTCTTAATCAAGATTCCTAGTGTTGTGTTGCCATTGATACCATTTCTTCATTTCGTTAGATTTCTAGAATTGGTGTGTTTCAAGGTATTCCTTCCATTCCTCAATGCAATGTTATTCTTGTACGTGCAAGTTTCTGTCAACTGTTTTTAGGTTCTTAAGTGAGGGTTTTGGTTTTCTTCTTGATCGTGTTTGTTCCGCGTTCTAGTAAACCAAGTTGATATACATGCATGGAGCAAGTGAAGAGAGCCAGACTGATCCACAGACAACAGTTAGAAGATGTTCCCGACTTGATTCAACGTATACAATCACTATTACCCGCAAAAGAAGCAGCCAGCACATGTGTCTTGTCCAAGTCATGGCTACATGCTTGGTCTACCAGCCGCACCCTCAGGTTTTTTCCATTCCTTGACTCTTTAAACAAAGAACAAGAGACAAAGTACATGAGGTTGATTCACCGGATCCTACGAAGGTATCACCGAGACAAAATACCAATCACAACTATTGATCTTCCGTTTTGCATTTACAAGAATAAGACTGCTACTCGTGCTGCTGATAAATCGATTAAGCAAGTTGCTTCTAAAAGTTCTCTCAAGGAGCTTTCCCTAGCAATCTTGGCTGCATCATTTACTTTACCCGATGAGATATTCTCAAGTGAAAACCTAAACACATTAAGTATCAAACTTATATGGCCCAAGCATCATTCTCGTCTCAAGAATAATTCCCTTCACATAAGTAGCAATCCTGTGATCGGCTGCATGAACCTACGAGTAATAGAGTTGCTTCATGTGCACATAACTGAAGAGGTGCTTCATAAATTATTATCTACGTGTAAGTTACTTGAAAAGATCAGCCTGTTACCCCAGGGCTTGGAGACAATCAAGGTAAATAACCTCCGTTATCTACGGGAGTTAAAAATATGGTCTACTCAAGTTGATATTATGGAAATTGATGATGTCCCACGTCTCCACTCGCTTTTGTATGATGCAATAGGGATAGGGCGGAGTAGGCACGTATTGTTCAAAATGAACACAATAGGGAGCTTAAGAGAGTTGCATTTAGATAATGTGTCCATGGATGATGCATTATCTGACATGATCAAATCCCAGTTTCCATTTCTAGAGAGTTTGACCCTTATAATCAGGTGGTGTAGTGTGGAAATCTTGGATATCAGATGTGTTACATTGCAGAGCTTGAAAATACAACTGTTGGAAGAAAAGCAAATCGAGGTACAAGTTTATGCTCCAAAATTACTTTTTTACGGGTACACAGGCTTTGCAGTGCCTAGTCTCTTGTTTCCAACCATTGCTCCCAAGCAAATTAATCTACATCTGATGTTGAAGAATCCCCCCGATCATTTGTTCTTTCTTAAGATAAGGGAAGCACTCAAATTATCAAGCAAGTTTAACATTGTAATACACGGTGTTAAACATGGTTTTCAACCTTTCAACATTGCTGATGTGAGAACAATGGTCCCGTTTCCGGCTACAAATGTTGAAAAACTTTGTTTCCTAACAGTTCCAAAAGAAGGCTTGTTGGAGAACATCTTTGATGCAGTTTTTTCTATTTGCCATCCCATGTACGTAAAGTCAGAATATGAATTAAGGCTCAAATTCGCTAACTACTTTTTGAAGCTAATAGTCGAGGGGGTGATGGAAAATTGTAAAATAAGAAATCCCCTCAATGGAAGATGGGTAGCACTAACAAGTTCTTCTTTAAGTTTGCTTAATAAAACGACTCCTCCTGTCAAGTGCGAGTTCAAACTTAGCTGGTGTTCATCATAGAAGTTGCTCACTCATCTTCACTAAGCTTATATTGTTTGGTTATTTGCTGTTTCAGATTTGGAGATTAATTCAAGTTTATTTGTGCTTTGTACCTTTTATCTTATTTATTTAAGGGTTAATGGCATATAATAGCTACGAACTTTCCCAAGTGTTCACATGTCAGTAATGAACTTTCTAAAATACAAGAATACCCATCAAACTTTCAAATTTTGTTTTATCAATGTAAAAAACTCATCTCGTTGCGTATGATAATGAAAACAAATTTGAAAGTTGGATGGGTATTGTGGTATTTTTTTAAAGTTTGTATCTGATAATGAAACAAAATTTGAAAGTTTAATGGGTATTCTTGTATTTTAGAAAGTTCATTACTGACATGTGAACACTTGGGAAAGTTCGTAGCTATTATATGCCATAAACCCTTTATTTAAAAAAGTGAAGTTTATGGTTTGATGTAAAACATTGCTATAATCAAGTGGTGTATTTGTTTTACTTATTCACTGGTATTTGTCTTGGTAGATCTGACTAATGGTGTATACATGATACAATCAGGTCGGAAGAAAAAAAGCAAATTGCTATATTCGTTGCAACTTTTTGCTATATACACCACACATCTATCTCACATGTCCTAAGCAGGACTTGAACTCAACCAATTTGGATGAAAAGCTTCTCACACAACATGTTGTACCATTAGGACACAAATTTGCGTATGATAAGGTGAAATATATAATGAATGAAACCGACAAACTAGATTGTTGATATTGACAATGATATCTTATGCACAAATACGATGAAGCCGAGTTTCAGCCAGGTGTGCGATTTTATTTACTAAACAACTTACAGATGATGTGCCAATCAATTATTTTTGGAGCAGCATTGCTGAGTAATGAGACTGAGAAAACATTTACATTGTTGATTATACAATTTCTGGAAATGTATGCACGACTGCCCACCTTTATCTCTTATTATTGAACAAGATGCGGCTATGAGCATATCAAACAAGGTGTTTCCGAAAACAAGGCATCTGCGCTTGGCAAGCATGTTTTGGAGCATCTTCAACCATTACGATCTTGATACGATGATTTTCAAGATGCGTATACTATGTGGACTAAAAGCCAAAATAGTAAATACACATGCACGAAAAATAACTCATTCACCAGTTGCACAAAAATAACTCAATAAGTATGTGATAGTACAAAACCGATTCTAACTATTCTTGTGATTCACATTAACATTACATGAATATTTCATTTTGTCAAATTCATCAACTACATTGAGGTACAAATAAATGATCAAATATTTGAAAACTTCAATTCTCTTATACCATATCTCTGTATCCTACTTTATATAAGCGCAAAGTGCATCAGACACCTCGTTCTCTAGCCATCATTCAAGGCTCACACGTCGCATCTTGCAAACAAGATTAGCTGTTGGGAGGTCAAGACTTTCTGAATCGGTTTTCATAACATCTTTGAGCTGATCTCTTGGGGTCGATAGGCAAGTGTGAAATGTAGCCAAAATTGGAGGGATGGGCATCGACAATGCTGACAGCACATTACTCAAGTACTCTATATCTACAGATAGCTGTTGAGCTCCACGGTCTGTTATGTACTGGATACCTCTAAGCTGCTCCATAAATAGAGCCGCAGCACCTTCCGCAACCTACATTGATATAAACACACACGAAGGTAAACATTACGATAAATGATTATATTGTCATTGTAAGCTGTTCCATGAGATCATTCATTATCAGAAACGTTTTTTTTAAGGATACACGTACAAACTTTTTCTTTTCAAAATAAACAAAGCATGCCACATTTATCAATTTGAATCTACTGGTAACTATTACAATATACCGAAAACATTGATTTGGTTAACAAGGTTCCTACGTTTATCATCTGGGTACCTCAAAATCCGAGTCATAACTGAAAGCATTCAATGAAGTATGTGTTTTATCCAAAAATGGCAAAACAAGTAACCTTTATGCGCGTGACATAGAGTCAACCCACCAACAACGTTTGTCCCTTTTTTGTATTTTGTAAATAACCAATGTAGAAAATATGATTAGAAACCATAAACAATTTGTCCAGTTTACTTGACTTAGTTTTTAGGTAATTTTCTACACTTGACCCAGCTAACCTGTTATAACGAACAAAACAACCCCCATCGACTCATTTACAATTAAATTGGTTGAAATCGCCACCTCCAGTTCCCTCAAATGTGGCAATTATTTTCCGACAAAGGAGGTGCAGTTCCACATTTTCATAAATGGGAGACCGAAATAGAAGAATGAATATTACCTTAAACATCCATTCTGTTGCGAAGAACTGGGCCTCCTCAGCATTGGCATCGTTGTTAGAAATGCTCTCAGCAAGTGGTTCCAACTGCTGGGGTAAAGTGAGAAGATATTCACCCACAGTTGTTACATACGATTGAGGGTATGCACTAAAGCTTGGTAGGTGAAAAGCAGTTTGCTCCTCTATTGCAGACCAGATAGGCAAATTTGATACACCATTTAACTGCTTTCTTACTTTGGATACAAGAACATCGTAGACAAGCTCGTTGACGGTATCCACAAATGCTGACACTCTTTGAGATGCAACTGGAAGTGCATGGAACCGCGGATCTT
Source organism: Artemisia annua (assembly GCA_014162995.1). Classification (NCBI taxonomy): domain Eukaryota; kingdom Viridiplantae; phylum Streptophyta; class Magnoliopsida; order Asterales; family Asteraceae; genus Artemisia; species Artemisia annua. The sequence goes on along the minus strand of LBNU01018695.1, from coordinate 13,613 downwards.
TTGACTGATGTGAAAGAAAAATGTTACTTGCATAGACTCTAAGATAACATGCATGTATAGAAGATAGAAAAATTCAAATGGGAACTTTCAACTTTGACATCCCGGTAATAGGATAAAATGAGTGTGAACCATATCAATATTCAGGTGGCTAATTCCTCTTGTACCAATAAACGGGCCTATTTGGGCAGTAGGCATGTCAAACGATTGAATTGAAGATTTAGCTGAAGAAGGAACAGCTCAAATGGGTTGATCTAAGTTGTGTTTTAAATTATTGTTGTAAACTTGTACTCCGTAATGATCTTTTTTGTTTGTTAAAACGAACAAGCATCTCAGGTATTTGTAGTTTTTCTTAATAGAGAACATAGAAAGGGGTAACAGGCAACCCAGCCCAGCCTGTTAAATAGCGGACTCTTTCAACCCAAGCCCTTCATAACCAGTTAACCCCCACCCCACCCACAAACATCAGTAATTAAACATGTACCTGCTCCAACAGATTAAAAAGCTTCCTCGCTTTCTCTGGAGCATCAAAGAGCCTTAATGCTGCGACATCTAATGCAGCCCTTCCGGCCATGGATAAATCACCAGTTCCATCAATCGTCTCATGTGACAAGTTTGGGTCAATACTAGAGCCGAAAACTGCAGCAGACAAGTTTGTGCTCAATCTAGCAAGCGTAACTTTCAAGGAAGCTTCAAAAACTGCAGATCTGCTTGACAAGCAATCTGCAACTGTGAGTATTTGCAGGGCACTCTGGACATAAGACCACTCTTCTTCACTTGACATGTCAAATTTACGGTGGCCATCCCTTTTCTCAGATCCTGGTTCCTTCTTTGAGCCCGCACCATCAGCGGCAACATCAACCCCAGATGCGCTTCTGAGAGTTTTAAGGTTCTCTTGCAGGGTCGAAATGAATTGTAACATTACATCATCAAGAGCAAGAATGAGTTCATCAGCTTCTGAGCCACCAGTAAAGCTGACGCATCTGTCAACAGATGCTTCAAGGAGTACTATGACTTGTGGCACTGATTCTTCCATTCTTCTAACGGTTTCACTGAGTTCTATTCCTTGTGCTCCAACACCACGAGTAACAGCTCCTCTCAGATCAATGGCTGAAATCTCGGCAGAGAGAGTGACACGCTCCATTTGTCCATACCTAGTGCATAATTCAGATGAGTAACTGTCAGTCAAAATAAACTGAAAACATGGGACAACAAAATACTGTAACATATAGCTATTTAGGGTTAGATTGTAAACTGTAATAGGAATTCTTAGCGAACCAAACTAAGCACGTGGACATAGTTTTCCAACATCAGCCTTGAATTTGTTGAACGAAGAGTAAAATAGCAGCTACAATATAATTTACAAATATGCCAAGTAGATCCAAACCAAAGATTCATGGAACATGGTGCTAGTTCTGTTCATGGTGGCCAAACTAGATCAATGTGTGTAGAAGTAGCATTTGCTCCCTAAGATATGATTTAAGCAAGGCCGCAAGGGTAAATTAAGCATTTCCCTAGGGTCAACTGCCTTTATTACTTTATTGAAAACAAAATTCTAGAACTAGATGCATGAGAACCCTCTAAAGCCGAAAGAATTCTCTAAAGCCGAAAAAATTTGGTTAATTATGTATCTACCTTTGCTTGTATGATTCATAAGGGAGGTAGATGGCCTTAAGAGTGTCCCTCAACACATTAAGATCCGATTCTCCAAAGAGGTGCTGTACATTTCTTGCAAAACTGCCTGTCATATTGTGTAGGTCAATTAATGCATCCAAATGCTTCGTCTGCACTTTGACACCTTTTGGCATGTCCCCTGATAAAATATCTAATACACCTGCAATCACGACATGGAAGCTTAGGTGTGATGATTGCAGCAACTTCTAACTGAACGATGAAACTGGCATATTGCATGATCGAATGTGACATATATCTGTCCATAATATGGCATAAAAGTCAAAACCCCTATGCTGTGGAACAAACATGGAACATTCTCACTATTTTAACAAAATATTAGATCTAGTCATCTAGATGAAAAGAAACAAAAATTGCTCTGGGTCCTTCGGATATTAACCATGGTTCATACAAAATTCTAGTGTAACCCATAGCAACAAATACTATGTTGTACAGGCACATTTAAGACGCAAAGGACAAAAAAGCAGGCGCTTCCAGAGAACTTGCAGCAGAATCTATATTCAACGCTTTTGGTGGATTCTATAAATATGAATGTGTGGAAAAGTTGATCAATCAATAAGGTCACAGCAGATTTTCGGGAGAAAATAGATATTAGTCTCTGTCCCCCTATAATTACAAAACTGACCCTATGCACATTTATAGGAGCTTTTGACTATGAGATAAAATTTTAAAATCCCCTTCCAATACAAGAATTAGAATAAGAGGATTACAATCTAGTTCGTCACAAATAAATGTAAATCTCATGCAACAAAATAAATAAGAATAAAAACCTTTAGCTAATGCTTTAGTTTCAGGAACTACATCTCCGGTTGCTAGGTTAATGCGGGAGACAAAGCTGGCTCCCACTGCCACCATTGCTTCGACTAATAGCTTTGGGACAAGATTCTTGTAATCTTCTGGAAAAGCAAGCATAGACCTGAAACAATATAATGTAAGAAGTCATTCAAATGATTAAGGACTCTAATATGGTCAGCGTGCATGACAGTCTTACAGTACAAAACTTATCTAACCATATACAAATCTAATCTAGGCTCCTATTTCTGCTAGTATTCTTGAATTGCGTTGTTGTCGTGTAGTCATTCCTTTTGCCCTACAAGATAAGCTATAATCATTGCAAATATCACATTCTAAGGGAAGTACTATAAAAGCTAGAAAACACTGACTGCAGTATGCACATTGTTCTTCAGTGATCCTAAATTTCATTCATCTACCTAACATCTCTATTAAACAACATTGACCATGGCATAACGATGGACCTATGGTGGCACTACTACCATGATCGTAATTTCATATTCGCCCGGCATTGACCTTTGTCTCATTAGGCATTTTTTGCAAGGCCTAATTTTTGGATTGCTATGCGAGACCTACTAATTTCTGGGATCCAATGATACGAAGTAATAAGACTTTCAAGGGTTAATTCGGATCTAATATCTTCAGAGAGATGTTAGCAGAAAGAACAATGTAGTTTAGTTAATACGGGAAACAGTCGTATGCTTCTAAAGTTTGCTCTTTCGTGGCGAAACAAGGTGACGGCACATAGCAACATGTGCCACAAAACAGACAAATATGTTCTATAGGCTTTTCCTAAAGAGCTATAATGTAGCTGACTGAGATCACGAATGAAGAAAAAAACAATTACCATTTCCATTCTTGTTCAAGATAAAGTAATAATTCATCATAAAAGCTTGGCAGCCAACTGGGAAATGAAACTGTAGGCGGACTTGATTGATAATCATGAGCACTCGAAAGGCTTTCAATTTGATTCCTTTCGCTTCCAGTCTTGGTGCGCTGTTGCTTTAGTTCATAATCCTCCCATAGCTGCCTTATAGGTTTTAGATGTACTTTGGTATAGTGAGACTCCAAAGACTTGTATCTTCCAATCCGAATGAGAATTTCACGCAAATCTTGAGCAACATTAACCTGAACATAGGTGAAACAGAACTATTGTAATAAGAAAAAATCCAAGAGAGACTATCAGCAGTAATGTGTTTCATGTTTCACCTTGCGATTGGTTATTGCATCTGTTAGACGAGGTTGAACCATCGAGTCCAGTCTGTCCTCTAAAACTTCAAGCTGCTTTCTGATATTGGCAAATTCGGCAACCTGGTATGGAAAAGGGTGGATAAAACAGTTTAGAAGATATTATGACATCTTTACAGAGTGATACATAAGCTGCGAGTTAATTTTTACCTCCCCAACAGCAGTCAAGCAATGCCTCATGTTGGCCAAGGTTTCTGCGGCACGAGGAAGATCATTACTGGCAAAAACATCCTCGACAGTGGAGCTTAACTGAGTCAGCCCCGCCGCATCCTACATAGGAAAACCCAAGACATTTAAATATACGATGTGTAAATAAAAACACAGACCACAAAAATCATGGTAAACGAAGCTGATTAAGACAAAGTGATCAAGTGTATTTCCACCTGAAGTGTTTCATAGGCAGCTTCCATCCTCCTCTTGACAATATCGACTTTAGCAAGGGTAGCTATTGAATCTGCTGATGTACCCTCGGCCTATATACACAAAAAAACAAATTAGACATAAAATTAAGCTTATAGACACTATTTCANAAAAAAAAAAAACATCTAGATTCAAGAGATAATAGATATGTACAACTCGGCTAAATTCCTACTGCAGGCGCTAATCTCCTCCTCCTCCATTTGTATGGTACTAATGCGACAAGTGTGAGGATCATGCGATAAGTCAACGTAGTGCGTATAATGAGTCAACAATTACAGAAAAACATTTCCCTTCTAAAGCTACACTACGATCTAGACAACGGGTATGTTTGGCGAAATGGGCTAGAGTTGGGGATGGCAAAAGCTGGAGCTTATATTTTTATAAAGTTGTTAGGCGAATTAGTTGGAGCTGAAGCTTATTTATGTAAAATAGAATAAAAATACATCAAATTAACTCCAGATATATTTCCAGTTTTTGCATGATAATCCATTATATTTTGAAGGGTATTTAAGTAATTTGACTAGCTATAAGCCCCTTCTAATGGGCTTAGGCTTATGGAGACTTATGGCTTATAAAAGCTTACATAAGCCTGTGTCACAAACAAAGCTTATTTTATATGCTAGCTTAATTTAAAAGCTTAAGCCCTTATAAGCCTCGCGCCAAACACATCCAACATGTAGGCTATGTTTGGCAACGAGTTTCTTTGGAGCGCTAAATATATAAAGTTCGTTTGGCAACTAGTGTTCCGCTTTTAGATTTTGTATTAACGCTCCTATTACGTCATTTTACACTTTATTATTACATAAACTTCTTATTGCTACTGACTGCTTAACTACATTATAATGCATTTGGGACTATTCTATAATTAAAAAGGCTTAAAATTCAGACTTTTTTCTTGCTTATTACAGAAAGATTTCAAAATTAATATGTTAGGAAGCAAGTTGGTTAGGAAGTTTGTTAGGAAGCAGTTGGTTGTTCAAACTAAAATTATTTGGCTTAACCATCTCTAATACCTCTACTTATAAAGCATGAAGACGACTAAACGTGTAACCGAATAAAGCAAAATATAATCACACGGTACCCGCCGCCGCATTACGTTGGTACCGTTCTAGTAACTATCAATATCTACATTCCGCGCAAAAACAGAACAAGCTATTTACCATCATTACACAATTATCAATCACAAATCTAATTAATTAATATAATGTATACACTAAACCTAATGAGCATAACGAGATCTCACTTTCTTAAGCTTAAGCAAAATGGAACCAACGCTCTGACGGAGAGACAAGGCGTCATCACGGAGCCGCATGACGTCACGGTTAGCGCGTGGGACGCGTAAGATAGCATTAGAGCTTTGCTCTTCTAATGAAGCGGCGATCTCTTCTGAGACCATCTGCAGCTTCATTTCTAGATCGACTAAGTGCTTGTCTAGTGGATCGTGTGGGTGGCGTGATGCACACGCGCTGTTTATCCATTTCTTGGGGTTGAAATTCTCGTCGGAAAATGACCCTAGATCTATCATCTTTTGTTATTTTTCCGGTGACTGGAGATGTAGTTATTAGTGAAGATGAAAGTGGTTATATTTTGGTAGTGTTTGCATAATCAGTCCTTTGGGTTTCGAGTTTGTGTGTTTTTCTTTTCTTTTTTTAGATAATTTATAAAACTTTCATAAAATCTCTTAAAACTAGGGCTAAGCAAATCCACCCGAAAAACGACCTGAACAGATAGATGACCGAAACCGGACTGAACCGAATCGATCTTTTTCGGTTAGGTTTCAGTTTTGTATTTTTATTTCGTCTTTTTTCGATTTCGGTTCGATTCGGTTTTTCGGTTCAAAACATGAAAACCGACCCCAACCGAGTTATTCAGTTCGGTTTCATTTTGATATCTATTTCTAGGTTTGATTCTCGGTTTGAGTTATTTCTTTTTTTGTTCAGTCGGTCGGTTTTTGTTAATAAACTTTTTTTTTCGTTTATAGTTAAGCTAATGGACTATCTGTTTTTTTTAGCTTAAAAAACAGATAGTCCATCTTTCAATGGTTATGCTAATTGTTAAGTTGTCATTTTTTTCCTGTTATGCTAAGCCGATCCGAATAACCCGACCTGATAACAACCCAAACCCGACAATCTGACTCATTATCGGGTCCGGTTGTGGGTCACACATTTCTAATAAAAATTCCGAATCAACCCGGCCGAATAAACCCGATAACCCGACCCGATAACACCCCCACTCACACCTACTTTACCTTACTTTATACGAGTACCCTTTTAATACACATATTGCCCACATTTGGATTTGATAGCATAACCTGTTGGTCATAATGTAATTGTGTCTGCTACTTGCGCAATTGCGCACTGTAATGTGTCAAACACAGAACTTCATTCAAAAGTGGTGATTTTGGTTCTAAAGTATATATTATTAGTTTAGCACCGTTCATGTAGAACACCCGACTTCCCATGAAGCCACATTAAGTGATACACTAAAGTTTTTTGCAGAATTGTGTAACTAGAACTTGTCCACTTACTGACGAAGTAAATGGTGCCCAATACGTGTTTCGTGCATTATGTGATGCCTGTGTTGGAAAATTAGTGCACTTGAGGGATCAAATCATACTTGGAAATGGGTTGGAGGTACGGACCCATCAAGTCCCTGTTTACCCTGACTCAGTAGTGGTTGTGTAGAGATTCTACTGCTAGTGGTTCCTGCTGCTAGTGTTAGGATTCTGCTGCTAGTGTTGGGATTCTGCTGCTAGTGTGATTCTGCTGCTAAAGTGCTGGATGAGTATGTAACTGATTTGACTTATTCAAATGTCAGTTACATCTGCACTTATGACCACGTTTAATTGGTCATGTAACCACTATTTTTGGCTATAATCGGGGTAATTATGTGGAGATTAATGGGCCGATTAATTCTCATAATTCCATTTGATTAGCCACGAATATTTTCCTATAAATAGGAAATCAAATCATGCATGAAAAAATACATAGAAAACATAAACACTAAAACACAAAGGGTTATTGATTTGTGTCTAATTCAATAACAAACATTTGGTCTTATCCCAAGTAGATATTCGTGATACCCAGGCATTAGGGTCGAATAGTTTACTTTGGAAAGTGATAACACGATTGCAAGTGATAACCGGTAACCATTAATTTGGTACGTAGTTAAGCTATTGATTATCTAAACCCTGTTCTAGGCCAATAACCACCAACAGCCTGTTCTTATTATGTTAACTTATCTACTCATGAAGTTATGGAAGCTGAGCTTCTTGATGATGATAGTTAAGTACAGTGGCGGAGCTAGAAAATTTTTTTTGGAGGGCCGAAATAATTTTTGTTCCGAAAGAACATTAAATGGGAGGGCCGAAACAAATTTTTTTCCGGAATAACACATAAAATCACGAAAAAATACAATAACGGGCTTAGGCCTAGGGGGGCCGGGACCCTTCCCGGTCCCTTAATAGCTCCGCCCCTGGTTAAGTACATCATATTTCTGGAGACCGGTCATCATACAATTTCTCCAAACTTGTCTCATTACATTCATGACCCTTTTTAAGTGGTTTATTAGGTGGTCTCTCTTGTATATTACAGTAGAAAAATATATCGCACCTTTTGTAGCAAATTACCACAGTTCAGTGACTTTGATTAAATCTAATCGTTGAATTCTGTTACAACAAGAAAAATAACAACATAGGACGTAAAATGTTTAAGTAATTGGAGCCATTGCACAGATTCATTCAGAAAAGCCACATTGTCAATAAGGGTCCATTTATGTTCTGTGTATACGTACAATTTGGTCTTTCCATTTTGTTGTTACAAATGTTTTTTTGCATTTTTTTTCCTCGTTTAATAACCTACATATGTATTTTTATTACGGATGTTAGCTTTTTTCATATATATCTCATGGTTTCTACACCCTTTTAATTTATACGCTATATTTAAAAACCGAAACAATTTTAGAGATACGGGCATTAGATGATTAGATCTAGTTTTTGGATATCTAGAGGAACTCATAGAAGAAAATAACCGTGTATTGGGCTGGATCAACTATGGGCTCAGGGCATGTAATAGTTGTTACATCTCAAGCTAACAGTTATAGAAGCCCAATAACAGTGAACGAAAGTGTTTAACAATTAGATTGATCATTGATAGATACATTCACAAGTAAATATGTTTCATACTTTCATGAAAGACTACAAGTGGTTCAGAAAATCAAGTCGACTAGTTCTTATATGATTTCACAATTTTCTCTCAAAATTTATGGTGCTTTGTATTGCCTATCCAAAATGGCTATCACGATTTGAAGAATGAAAACCATAACAAGATAATCAAATTCTTACGTAAATTAAAATGCGATTAATTTTTCGTTTTATCACAACATCTTATTTGCCTCTCTAAGCACCCATGTACGTGTCTTTTACTTTATTTTCGTCTGGTCACCAACCGACCAACGCCTCAAGCCTCTAGTTGATTTGTGTTTGGAAAATACACGTATGATAGTTAATGGTGTGTTTCATGATGACAATAACTATAGAACAAAATGTAATCAAAAGCAAAACATTCAACTTTCTTTTTTTTTTGAACTTAAAACATTCAACTTTCAACACAAACAAATACCAACTTTGAATAGAATGAGGTTTGTAAATGGTGCTCGTTACCGCATATTTATACGCTTTATTATTATTCTTTTTGGTAAAAGGCTACCCCGGTAAAATATATTAATCACTAAAAATTAAGTACAAATAGAATGTGGCTAAGATCAATGGCGCAGCTACATAGGGGCCGGGGGTGGGGGCGCCCGACCCCCCGAAATTTTTTTTTGCGATGTAGGGGGCATATAGTTTTTGTGTAGAAAAATTTCGGTATATTCGGTTTCAACCCCCATTTTTTGCGATGTAGGGGGTATATAGCGTTAGGGAAAAAAATTAGATCCCGACCCCCCACCGAAAATTTTCTAGCTTCGCCACTGGCTAAGATACCATATTAACCTCAAGCTAAAGCTTGATGAACATCTATGAAAGGATGTTTATAACATGCTATAAACACTTACAACTCTAGCTACATACTAAAAACCAATAAACCGAAAAGCTAGAGATAAGCAAAGCACCACGGCAGACCATTCAGGAGACTTCCATGCATCAAAACAAATACCTCCAAGCCAATCCAACATCAACATATAGGAAGCATAATAGATACCAAATGAGACTGACTCCTTAAAAAATCTTCCTAAGTAAAACCCAGTGGGAAAAATCTTGCTGTAGGAAAAAAGAGTACAACTCTTATATGGAGCTTCCACTACTTGCAACGGAGTCATAAATAATAAGAGAGCAAGGGAGCTTCCACTTATCAATCATCAACCGAACTTGGATAGAATTCTTCCGAAGTGTGAGCAACTTTAGACGTGCATTCAAAACGATAACATCATAAAGCTGTAACAGGGATCGGGGCTTGTTTTTAAACAATCTTGCATTCTTTTCTTGCCAAATATAGTACGTAGCAGCCTCAAGCACAATCCAAGAAATAACACATCTAGTTGTACTTCCTTTCGAACTTTGAATGAGAAACGCCAAAATATCAGCCAATCTAGGAGGTAAACTCTCCAATCCAGTGAGCACTCGAACCATATTCCAAATCTGTAAAGAAAAATAACATTCGAAAAATAGATGCCTATGACAATTGGGAACCAAATCACAGAACGAGCATCAAAGCTGATTTAAGTTAGTCATCGGACCAACATCCCATTACATCAACAAGTCTTGTGTCTTCAATTTCTGATTAAGAACAAGTCACATATGAAATGCATGCCTTGGAATACAATGGGAAATCCACACAATATCATTGTGCAAATAGGTACATTCACTAAAATAACTCTGGATATCTAATAAACCAATAAGAAAGCTACCCCCATTCACCATTATCAATAAGATCATAAGCCAAATCATGTTACGAAAAACCAGAGCATGTTATGACCCTATTTGTTAGCAGCCGCTTAATAGGGCTTAAACTACACCAATTATCAAACCAAATAAAAGTAGATTTACCATTTTTGAACCTTGTTCCATATAAAATATTTTGCTTTTCACTTTTATAGTTCTACATATTGTAATATTTACGTATATACAAGTTTTAGCATAATGTGACGCCGTTTGAATAATACATTTTTATATTTTTCTTAAAAAAAGTAAGTATAGAAACCTACATATTAAGTTGGTACTATATACGAAACATGCTATGTTGATATATTCCTATAATGGGGAATTGCGTATATATCCTTCTAAAGACTCATAATTGCATATATATTCAAGCTAAAATCATATATCATTCGCAAACATCAAATTTGTCATATATATCCAAATTATTATTTTATATAATTTTAAATCCCAAAAATACATTATAATCAATAATTAAATCTTAAATGTCCATTATACCATTTCTCTTGTTAATTGTCATATTTACACATACATCCCTATAAGATTCAACTAATTTATAAAGATATGTATCATTTTGATTATTAATTCACGTACGCATTTATACAACATCGCCTACAACTCAATTAGCATTTTTTAAAAAATTTTTGCAGGCTTAAACAACTCTAACATGGTTGATTCTATCACGTTTATTTGTTTAATATTTCATATGGGGTTGGGATAATCTTTCAAAAACTTTTCTAATGTACTACATTAATTGGGTCTAATCACTAGTAGGTTACTTCCAAATGCTCGTGATTCTTGCATTATTGTTGTTTAAAGCCCAATTGAAGAATACACTTTGGTTTTATGCTCCTAATTCTATTAATATCTTTTAGCGTTGCCTAATCAAAATACTTTTTTGTAAACTTTTGTTGCTTTTCAAAAGTGTGTTACTATAAAGTTGTCATAATCTTATTCATTTGACCAAAAAGCGTCCACATCTCCTTCTTTTTAGCACAATCATTTTTGTAACAATAATGTGTGATGCCTTGTAAATTTTTGTTGTGAAGGATTTTTCACAATTTGAACTCTTGTGCAGCTTATGATATGTTTTTCAAATCATAAACCATTAGTCATTTATGATTTGAAAAACATATCATAGGTATACCATAGCAATCAAAGTCTGCACAAAATTTCAAGTTGTGAAAACACCTTCCCAACAAAGATTTTATAAAGCATCACACATTATTGTTACAAAAATCATTGTGCTAAAATAACAAGATGTGGAACTTTTTGGTCAAAAGAATAAGATTATGGCCACTTTATAGTAACACGCTTTTCAAAAGCAACATAAGTTTTCAAAAAAATATTTTGATTAGGCAACACTAAAAGATATTAAAGAACTATGAGCATAAAACCAAAGTGTATTCTTCAACTGGGCTTCAAACAACAATAACGCAAAAATCACGAGCATTTGGAAGTAACCTACTGGTGATTTGACCCAACTAGTGTAGTACATTAGAAAAGTTTTTGAAAGATTATTCTAACCCCATATGAAATATTCAACAAATGAACATAATAGAATCAACCATGTTGAGTTGTTGACCCCACAAAAATTGAAGAAAAAAATAGCTAATTGAGTTGCAGGTGGTGTAGTGTAGATGCACTATGAATTAATAATCAAAATGATACATATTTGTTGTATTTGATCTTAGTAAATTAGTTGAATTTGGGGGATATATGTGTAAATATCACAAGTAATAATAAGAGAAAGTGTATAATGGACATTTAAGATTTAAATATGATTATAATGTATTTTTGAGATTTAAAAATATATATAATAATAAGACTAAAATACATCGTTGGTCCCTGAACTTTCCACAAAACATCGCCATGGACCTTAGCTTTCCAAAATCGTCGTGTGGCGTCCAAAACATGGGATTTTGAGGCCGATTGCGTCCCTCGGCCCGTAATAGGAACAGCAACGTATTCTTTGTGAGGGCAAAAGCGTCATTCATTGTAGCGATCTATTTTCTAGCCGTTATAGATTGTCCCGGTTCCCTATATTACTGTGAGTCACAATTATATTGTCACTCATCATCCTTAATCTTTCCCCCAAAACCTTTCCTCCTTCAATATGGTACGCTGCTGGTGTGGTAAGCAAGCTATAACACGCACTTCGTGGACATCGGCCAACCCTGGGCGTCGGTTCTATTGTTGTCCTGATGAAGTAAGTGCGTTTTAAGATTTATTGTATTACCTTGCTTTTGCTAGTAGCAAATTACATTGTAACAATGGTGGTTCATTAATGAAATGTCATATTAATGATTAGGGGTCTTCTTGTCGGTGGATAGCATGGTATGATCCTGAAATGTGTGCGCGTTCAATAATGATCATACCAGGTGACTTCTCCAAATTAACCAGTTAACCAAGTTTGGTCAACAAGTCAAACTTGAGTGAGAAGTGATCAATTTATGATCCGGTGCAAGCACAGTGTATTCCCGGGTCGTTATGTCCCAACGAGATTGAAATTGTATTTTGGAAACGTTTGAGTGATTCAGTGACTGAGGAAAGTAACAGATAATGATTGAGATTTATTACACTAAGTAGATATAAATAGAAATAAGACAAATAAGCAATATTAACAATGACTGGAAATCAGATAAACCTAAAACGTATTAAAAATTAAAACAAACGTAAACGCGTACTGAGAAAAATGGAAATGAAGCAGAAATAAACTAGAGGGGTGAAAATGACTTTTCTACAAACTTAATATTAAAAGAAAATTTTAAAAGATAAAATTATTTCTTTGATTATTTTATTATTTAATATTAATTAAAAACTATTTATTAATTAATTAAAACTAATTTAATTAAGAAAAATACTAAAATGACTTAGAAAATTATGAAAATTTTTCTAAAACTAATTAACCATTATAGAAATCCTAAAAAATTATAAAAAGTTTATAAAATTGTTGGGTTTAAAGCTAACTCTACTTCTGAAGTATCTCTACTGCTGGCAGACTACTCTACTGCTGTAACTCTACTGCTGGAAGGATACTGCTTCTGTACTATCTCTTGCTGCTTGATATAGAGTTTGTATACACGTCTTTATATTTATAGTTAAAGATGTTTGTAATATCTATTGTATTAGAATATCTTGTCTTGTGTAGGAAGTTGATGTAAGCCCGTAGGGTGTCCTTGGTGTATAAAAGTATCCTAGAACTATGATACGTATTTCTAGTTCATACACTTCAACGTTGTAAAACGCCTAGCAGCTATTCAAGGAAGGCTCGTATTATATGTTATATTGACAGTGTTTAAGTGAACACTTGTTCGTTACTCTTAATTTAATTATTATATTCCGCATAGTAAATTAAGTACATACAAGTCCAGCTCTATACAGTTATTGCTTTTTATCTAAGATAGTAATTCTAGATCTAACTGCTCAACTGTATCAACAAGGGGTATCAGGAGGCTTGGTGATCTATCAAGCTGTGATCAAGAAGGAACTCAACAAATTCACTTACTTCCTTTTCAACACAACTATAAAA
>LBNU01018694.1:56403-67129 GCA_014162995.1 Artemisia annua | reverse complement strand
CTAACGTTAAGTGTTTGGATAACTTGGAACACTTCAGGTCACTGAGTTGAATAGTCCATATCAGTGAGCAGCTCAGGATCTTAAGGACGAGTCTAAGAAGAAAGTCTCCTTTCCATCAATGAGGCGGTCAATCAAGTGAGTGCAACCCCAGTCAAAGAAGAAGGTGATGGTTAGTGAGTGATGACAATAGCTTCACTAACCCAAGGTCTCAACACTAAAGAAAGGTGATTTAAAGACTGAAGAGTAATGGGCTAAGGACCTGAAGATAAGGCCGGGAATGAACGGGAAAGTTTTGAAGAGATACAGGCAGGGTCCTTAATCACCTGAAGTCAAACTTTCCTGAAAGGCAAAATGTCAGGGAAGTGTCATCACTGTCAGTTAGAAAAGTAGAATGGTCTTTACCAAAATAGCCTAATGTAACCAGAGACAAAATGGTGTAAGCATTTTGTCTGAACTAGCTATGTCATCTTTGTCTTTATCACTAGAGGTGTTATACTTGTGTATAAATAGGAAACATATAAACGAGGAGTTAAAAGTTGACAGTTTGTGCATTTAATGCTTAGACATCAAACAACCTTTTACTCCTCCAAGAAACAACCTAGTCCCTGAGATAGCTTCAGTAAGGACCTTTTAGTTGTCACTTCTTTGCTTGCTTGAGTTTTAGAGAGGAGTTCCATAACCATACTTGTCATTTCAAATCCCCAAGGTGTTGTTCCCCGCAAACACTTGGGTTATAATTCCTTTGATTGATTTTCTAATTAAAGAAAAATTAAGTTGAAAATTACTGTCTCCTTTTACTTTACGTTTTTATTCAAACACTCTCAAGTATTCATATCAATATCTTAGCATGGTGGCCGCTTAGATATCTCTTTAGTTAGTTATCCGTGTAAACGGGACCAATCAAGTGGTATCAGAGCCTCAGGTTTGTAAATTTCTAAACAAACCTGAGTGCTCAAATTTTTAAAAACCAGATCCTACCATGTCTGAGAATGGATGTACCCAACTGGTCGACAAATAAGGGAGGAAAGCTATACTGCTTACTGCTCCCCGACTAGAGGTTTGGAAAAATTTCAATAAGTGGAAAAGCCGCATGCTTTGCTACTTAACAGGGATGGAACCTTATTATATCACTCTGATTAATGAGGGTCCATTATGTAACCTAAAACACAAGCCACTGGGCCTTGGAACAACCTGAAGGTCAAATGGACCTCTGATGAAAGGAGGGGTGGTCAATCAAGACCAACGCCTGAAAAAAGCATCATATATCTTTGTGAATGAGTAATGTAAATACTCATCATTTCTATACTGAACTGCCAAAACAGCCAAAAAACACCAAATAATGCATCAAATAATGGAAATAATTCCAAAAGTGTGTTTTTATGAGTTTAGATGCAAATGGTATATTGAAAACAAATGAAAAACAAACAAAGTTTGCACAATTGGCAGTTTTCCAGTCTCAACTTTCACAAGTTGGGCCAAAAACTAGTCCCTAAATAGTTTCAAAATAGCAAAAATATCAATAAAAAGGTCCTTGGGGGATTCATTAAGTTGTCAAACAAACCCTTTGAAATATCAAAATCACAAATTTACAACTTTGGTCCCAAAGTTTGGAAAAAATGTCAAAATAGTCCTTGGTGAATTTAAAAAGTGGAAAATAATCAAAAATACTTGTTACTATTCATCTATTGAATAATTGGTCCCTTGTGGTAAAAATTTGGAAAATTACGGGTTTGGTCACCTGAGGTTTTTCACAAAATTGGCAGAATGGTCCCCTGGACTTTGAAAATGGAAAATATCAACTATAGTCCTTGTAACTATTCCATCATATGGCAAAGAGGTGAACCTTGTGAAACACTGTTGGAAAATCACAAAACACAACCTCAACTTTCAGCAAATTTACAAAATGGGTCCTTGTGATTTTAAATAAACCAAGACCGAACCCCATTTATAATTTATAAACCCATCAATCCAACCTTAACCTTATTTATAACCCTAGCCACTAACCTTCCTTTTCTTTTCTATTCCCTGGCCCAACACAAGCCAAGCCAAACCCAAATTTAAATATTATAACAGGCACCCCTTTCCCCGTTCACCTCTTCACCCTGCATTGCACCCACCCCAACTTGCCAGTCACCTCCACCGCCAACATCACCGTCACCTCTCTCACCTAACCACTACACAATAATGCACCACCCCAATATGGCTTTATAAAAAAGTTTTATACCCATTTCTCAATTTTGGCGCCAAAAAATTGCAATCAAGGTCAGATCAGATAAAGCATCCAAGGGTCAAGAATTCACTCAGAGGTCATAGCCCAAACCCTAAATGGAGCTCTATAAAAGGGAAGAGATGGAGCAATGAGGATATATAGTCATTTAGTTTATAAAGTTTTAGTGGTCCGAATTAGTTGGCAATTGTAATATTTAGTAGTTGTAAACCTTTCAAAAGCTTTGTAACTGTTTCTTAGATGTAAATTTTTGATCTTTTGGAAATAAAATTCTCAAGTAATTTCAGTAAAATCTTTATTTTGCATTTTCAAATTTCAAAATCTGTTTAGCTCTAATAGGTGATCTAAGTTTAATGTTACTGTGTATAAGCTCACTAGGACTTATAATATCATAAATAAAAGTTAAAAAATATCAGAAACAAAACAACAACAGGGTTACCTATGCATGACTGTGGAAGCTTTGGGAAGTTGCCTGCAATGGAGGGGCCAAGAATGGACTTATACCTAGTTATCTTTGATAAGCTGAGCTTTTGTTGAGCATAAAGAAGCTTAGTAAAGCTAAAGCAAAGGTTTTCTTTATAGTTCTTGATTCTTGTTTTGTGTAAAGATTGTTTTTACTATCTAGTGCTTAATCTTGCTTATATTTGTGCTTCAGTGCTATTCAGTGTGTATAAGTTTAGATTATCTTTCAAAAAATATTGGTCTTATTAAATGAAAATAAGTTAATGCTCAAAACTCTAATTTTTCAGCTGTTAAAATTGAATCAAAGAGATTTGTGGATTGATGACTCTCAGTGTTGGTTTCTGTGCTAAATTTGAAGTAGTACATCCATAATTAAGTTGTTAAAATCCGTTTTCATAACCTAAATCACCAAGTTTCTTTGAAAATCAAAAGAGTGCAGTCAAATAAGGATGATGGATTTGCTGTGATTTTTGAGTTCTTAAGTGTATGCTAAAGTTGTTATTTTTGGTTGTACATGTCACATAGGTGTAAAGTAACTCATAACAAGTAAAAACCAGTGGTCATTTACCAAAAAAGTCCAAAATCCATTGAATCATATCATTTCAGTTCACTTGTGAGAATTTTTGGGTCCCAAATCTTTGTGGATCAGTGGTAAAGGTTTAGGGATTGCTATTTTTAAGCTTAATTATACAATGTACATCATTTCAGTCAATTAGGACATCAAAACTCCCAAAGTTCAAATTAAAGTTGTAGAACAAAAAGTCAATCTTTTCATCTGTCAAATGGTGTTTTCAATAAGCTTGCATAGGTTTAATATAGTTTTGGAAATTAGTTAATTCTTGCTTTTCTGTGTTAATTTGTTGGTGGTTTATCATTTTCAAAAAGAAAATCAAGTTTGGAAAATCTTAGCTCATCCAAAACCCCTTTGAACTTAAGCTGTTGAGCTTTTTGTCTCCTGCAATCACCAAACCCAGTTGTGGAATACCCAAACTTCAACCAGGGTTGCACAGGATTCATTAGTGGTCTTCAACTGATTTTTGGCTTTTTAGACTCCCAACCTAGCTTATTATACTTAGTTTAGAGCTTTTCTCCATTTCCAAAGTCACTGCATAGCTGCTAGTAAGCTTTTAGGTTTGGTAAAATCAAACAGTCAAGTTATCCAGTGTAATCTGGAGTTATCAAGCCACTTTTCCCAAGCTCTCAAAAGCTCATCTGTGGACCCCCACCAGTGAGAGCTTTGGCTGTTTGAAAGTCCATAAGCCCAGCTTGTTTGGTTCGAATAAGCTTGTTTGACGCTTTTGACCAACTCCTGTGGACCCCAACAAGGTCTGCGAAGGTTGTCCCTTCTGTTGTGCAGAACATAGGCCCTTATTTGGTTTTTTTTCATTTTTTGCTTATGCTTATTTTTGGCTTATTTCAGTGCTTATCTTTCTTTGTTTGAAGCTTATTCTGTTTGTATATCTTATTTGGACTTATTTTGTGCCTGTGGACCACACGTAGTTTGTGTTCAAATTCAGTTCAGTGAGACTTGGGTACTGAAGGAACCCAACAAAAACAACTAAGCCGAAATCATAAACATGATACCGAAAACTATACACAATGTTATGTCATATTAGAAGTGCATGTTACAATAATCAGTTAACCACCAAGCTCATTATGTTGCGTTTTACTAAAGCATATGTATATATACGATTCAAGACACTTAGATTTATACGTAATAACTAATAAGTCAGGGTTCTCTATCACCAGGTATTTATTAGTTTGATCATATGGAGATACTATAGTTCCATACTAAGATATATCATGACCAAGATATGTTTTCTTGAATATGAAATGTGCTGCCTCTTTATGTGACTTTTTTTGTTTAGTCTGAGTTTTTTTGGGTATATAAATTGAAACTGTGTTTTGCTCATGCTATATTTATAAGTTGAATGTGAATGAAATTTAAATTGTTAAATATGTGACCATGTTAAGACGACAGTCCTAAATGATCGTTAACCATTAGTTATTTTTATATTATACATGTATAGTTTTGTAACTCATAAACTAGAACTATCGACTTATGTATTTTAGTGTTACCAACAACACATGGTCACACATAGGTGAAGTAACTGAAAATGTAAAAGTGCATAGTTTAAAATCAAATGGGTTATAACCATCCCACATCGCTTTGTGAATGAATATAGCTAGAAAGATGATATTATAAATAGAGAGGGAAGGGTTGTTTGAAAGATAGGCATGTTCAGATTTTGAAAAGCCAACGGCTATTATTCTCTTTGAGTTATGAATCTATTTAACTTGAGTTTATGATTTATTTATAGTAATAAATTGTATGCTTAAAGTTATAAATTTACAAATTAGAAAAGTTAGTGGTCGTTGATTTTTAAAATTTTTAACAAACCGATAATTTTATGAAAATTTTTTGACCTGACATATCTAAAATAACAAGTTAAGTAAGCTCGTTTTGAAAGCCTCTATAATTTTGTTAAGTTCACCAAAACCATAGACAACAAATCAAAAAGTTTGAAATCATGCAATGGCATTTCTAGTACATTGTTGTATATAAGCTACCACAATTTTGTATCCTTAACCTATGTAGGACTATTTTGATAAACAAAAACATATGTTAACGTTCCTAAAACTTGCAATAACACATATTTACTTATTTAGTATCCTAATCTATCTCATCTATGTTTTCTTTATCTATAGTATATCTAGAGGTGAGCAAACGGACCGGATGGACCGGATCGACCGACAAAACCGACCGGACCGGACCGAATACGACCGACAAAACCGACCGGACCGGACCGACCACATTCGGTCCGGTCCTCGGTCTAGGATTTTTGGCTAATTCGGTCTTCGGTCCGGTCCGGTCCGGTCCGGACCGACCAAAAAACCCAAAAAACTTGCCAAATCTTGCCTATTTGGACCGGACCGACCGAAGACCGGACCGGACCGACCACATTCGGTCTCGGTCTCGGTCCGGGTTTTTACCTTAATTCGGTCTTCGGTCTTGTCGGTCCGTTCCCGGACCGATGCTCACCCTTAAGTATATCACTGAACCAACTCGGATAATTG
Organism: Artemisia annua; assembly: GCA_014162995.1. Taxonomy (NCBI): domain Eukaryota; kingdom Viridiplantae; phylum Streptophyta; class Magnoliopsida; order Asterales; family Asteraceae; genus Artemisia; species Artemisia annua. Next base: position 61,362 of record LBNU01018694.1, on the reverse strand, counting down.
ATACAAAGTTCGAACCATTATACATATACAATACAGTCGGTTTAGGATATCGTCTATGCATTACTCTATAAGGCTAGTAGCAGTGGATTTGAAAAACTCGGTCGTCAATATGGGTCGACCGATTTGGACATCAGTCGTGCCCATTGTGGTGGTGTTTTTTGAAATCGGTCGCCGGCAAGAAATTAGCAAAATCGGTTGCTTCAACGACCCATATTGACAAACCAATTTACAACAAAAAAATGTACCGTTTGAACTTTAAAATTGACAGCTTATGTTAAAAAAATAATTAAAAAAAAAATGACCGTGTGTGTATATAAAAAAGAGATTTTTTTTTTTTTTTTTTTTTTCCAAAATCTTTACCAATTTTCATCCTATAAATACCAACATCAAACGCACTTTCAAACACACAATTTCAAACACAATTCAACCAAATTCTCATCAATATTCACAATGTCAAAGAAAAACACTCAACCAAAAAACCGACGATCCCGATTACCCCAAAATGAACCGGATATGAATTTCTCTCCGCAAAACAGCTTTGAATTAACCGGCATAACACCACCACAACAACGGGGTATTCAGTTCCGTCCACAATCTTTTCAATATTCATCACGACTACCACAACACAATCAAAGTGAAAACTTGTTTTCCCTTAATCGCCCATTTGTCCCACAGCGTGTTAATACGGATTATCACCAAGAACTAAGTGGGTCGTCTTATCGTCCTAATATGGATTTCTTGCAAAGTCCCCCCAACCGTATCAAAGTTATTCTCCGATTCGGTCTACTAATCTTGATATGAATTTGGATGATTGGGGAGACTATCCGACCCAACATTACTCGACCCAAGACTACCCTAGTCAAGATGCTTCGATGGGTCAAGGTTCGGGTCACGGTTCTTACCACAGTTCTTTCCACGGTTCCATCCACGTTGATGACGATGACGATGTCGAAGAGACATCACCCGTCAAGCCAAGGAAGCCTTCGCGGCGTGCAACAAAAGCGAAGGACAAAGGCAAACAAGCCGAACCGGCCAAAAAAGTCAAACCATGGACAAGCAAAGAAGAGGTCACGCTTTGTAAAGCTTTCATCTATATTTCGGAAAATAACAAAAAAGGAAAGACTATGAACCGGCACAAATTTTGGGAGTATGTGATAGGCTACTTTGTCAAAGAAACTGGTTCAGACCGGACATACAATTCGATCATGTCCAAATGGAAGACTAGAATTCGTCCTCCAGTTGCGAATTTTTGTGCTATTATGGATAATGTCAAGTATACGCATGGAAGTGGTGAAAATGACGCTGACGATATGTCCAAAGCTCTTATGGATTATCGTGTGCGTTACGGTCATGATTTCAATTTGGTGGAGTGTTGGAAAGTATTGAGGGGGCATGACGCTTGGAAGGAGGAGGTGCCTATTTGGAAATCGGCCAGTCGAAAGAAAGTAAATGGTTCACAACTATGTTTTTATGATTTATTTATATTAATAAATTGTAAGTTTAAAGTTATAAATTTACGAATCAGGAAAAATAATGAACGTTGATTTTATGAAAATTTAACAAACCGACAATTTTATAAAAAAAAGTTGACTGAAATATCTAAAATAAAAAGTCAAGTAATTTGTTAAGTTCGGGTTAGCCAGCTTTAGTTGTGATTTTTACGTAATTACTCTGATCAATAGCGATTTTTACTTAATTACTCTATTCAATAACGATTTTTACCTAATCGCTTTGTTCAAAGAAAAGCTGACCGTTTGTTACACCTTATGCATCACTCACTTGTAAAAGGCGGGTGCGCCACCTGCCCCCTCGTATCTCCGCCGCTTACATGATACACCGAAACAATACACAACTATTTAAAAAGTTATAAATCGATCGTGATATGGCATGCTTAGTACATTGTTGTATACAAGTTACTACAATTTCGTATCCTACTATCCTTAACCTATGTGGGACTAAAGGTTAAAATGAATCTTTATATAAACAAAAACATATGTGTAAAAAGACTTTAGTAGCATATACCAAGATTTGTGAAACTTTTAATACAACTTTAGCCTTCATAAAACAAATTATTCCACCGTTGAACAGTTGAACTAATTCAAAATGTACCAAGTATGTAATGTTAAATCACATGGGTTACAACCATCCCACATCGCACTGTGAATGAATAAAGGTATAAAGAAATGATTATAAATAGGGAGGGAAGAGTTTGATTGAAAGATAGGCAATTTCAAATTTTGAAAAGCCAGTAGCAGAATATTATCTGGAGTTATAAATTGTAAGTTTAAAGTTATAATTTTATAAATCGAGAAAATTTTGTGCTTATTGGCTTTTTGAAATTTCAACAAGCCAACAATTTCTTATGAAAAATTAACTTAAGCATCCCTAGTTTTGTTTAGTTTTGGCTAACCCACCTCTAGTTATAGTTTCTACCAAATCGTCCGGCTTAAACAAAGATCGGTTTGTTAAAAAAAATAGTAGTCGAAAGGAATGTTGCTTGTGATCAAATTTTGACCCGAAGGTATGCTTGTGATCAAATTATGACCCGAAGGTATGGTGCAAACATAATTCTTAAGACTTACTGTATTAAAGTATTTATCATCATTAATTTTTTACAATTTTCTATGAACTTATGTTTTAAAATGTTACCGATAACTTAAGGTGCCATTTGGTTTGCTCACATGAATCACTATGGGTATAGATTTGATTGATGTGTGATATGGGATTTAGCATGAATATTCCATTAGTATTGCTTGGTTTGCTAACTGAGATAACAGTATCATATTTCGATAAAATAAAATAAATAAATAAAAAGTAATAGTAATTCGTACATTGGAAAAATAGAGTAAGCATATCACAATTAATAAGAGAGAGATGAGCGAACAATAGATCCGTACATTGGTTTCCACATACCCACTTACTTGGCCTGGTTTGCAAAAACCCTCGTATTATGGGTTTTAAGATACCCATTTCCAATAAACAAACAACAAATATCACTTTCAAATCCATAGATTCATACCAAAGTGATTATAAATTTGNGTTAGTTAGGTGAGGGTGATGGGGGTGAGTGGTTTGGGCGGTTGAAATGACTGGCAAGTGGGGTGATGGTGCAAGTTGCAAGGTGAGGTGTGAACGGGGAAGGAGAGGGGGGGAGGGTGGTTTGAAAAGATATTCAGGTTCAAAATTTGAAAAGCCAATGGCAAAGTCTTAAGGATGTCAGGTATGAATACACTGACTAGATATAGTAAGGTGTTGTTTGTTTATTAAGAGGTTCTGAATCTGAATCTGATTCGCACATCTGAAATCGAATCTGAAGCGTAAATGTCTGAATCTGAATACAATAATACTGTTTGTTTTTCATTTGAAAACGTCTGACTGTTAGCTGTTTGATTTTATTAACGACAACGTCGCGTGTCTAACACATTATTAATTTGTATCACGTCGATGGTTCTTTAAAAAAACAAATAATGAATTATTCATTCCAAAACTTTACAATATTCATACACACTCATTTGAGATTCATTGATGGACAACTTTACGGCTTGTAATAGATTGATACATTATCAAAAACTCGTCAATACACGTGTCACAATTCTCCATTTCAGGCCAATTTTTCTTATTCCCGACATTTCCTATTCATTGAATTTCAATTCAACATTTCACGTAAACAGGGTTTACGGGTATCCATTTGACGAGACCGGGTAGGTTAAGTCACATTATCAACCATAGTGCATTTCATAGACTAAGGCTAGTCTACATTGCATCACGACATCATTTGCATTCTATTCCACTCGTAGATATATATTTTCAAGTTACCCATATTTATTTATTTGTATATAAATAATAAGACAAGTTATTAGTTTTTAACCTAATGTACCAAACAAATTCCACTAGGGCACTAATATATTTTTATATTAGTTATTTTTCCACTAAGGTTATAAAACTATATATTTTTATTTTTGGTGGATAACCAAATAATAAACACTTACTTGTATTTATACAACAAGAATTGTACCAACAAAGCGATACCTATCAAATTACCTAATGTTTATGAAAATTATATTTTTATAATTTTTACAACTTTATTATATCCCGTATTGTCCCGTTATATTTTATTTTTCATTAACCCGATACTCGATAACGCTAAAATATCAAAACTATGCACTAAACGGTACCCCGTAAACAAAATGTTGCACAAAATACACCAACTCACCACCCCTCATGTGAGGTGGCTGGTTCTAGTGTGTCCAAGGACACATGTTGTGTCCAAAATTAACATACAAAAATTACATATCACCTAATCTTCACATACATGCAATCTTATATCAAATTTAGAGAGAAGAAAAACATTTTCTCTCCTCTCTTCTCTTTGTGAATCAGCCAAGACCAAGAACCCACCAAGATCATCAAAAATTTCAAGAACAATTATATTTACAAGTGCTAGTCATAATCTATTACAAGGTTTTGAAATATAAACCTATAGATTAGTAGAGTTTTATCCTTAAAAAAAATTCATAATCATCCAAGTAAGTTTATCAACATCTTTTTTATAAAATTTTATCAAGGTTCATGTATTTTTATTGTCTATGTACAAGCATGTAAAAATCTATACCACAAAACCTAATTTTTTATCATTTTATGTGTAAAATGAATTCCTTATGAAACCTTGGTGAAATGATTGAAATGGTGATGTTAGGGAACCCATGACACCCTAAGAAGGTGTATGGTAGATTAAGGGATGAGTTGATGTTGTTAGTAGTGGTTTTGAACATGTACAAACTAAGTTATATCATTTTTGGAACTATAAATAAACCTACTGTCCCTATTTTAAAAATTGGGTAAACTCAGTGAGTTTTGGTTAATTTTGGACCCAAGAACTAGAAAATACATCCTTACATGAAACTATGGCCTTTTGAACCGCTAAAAACGGACCTATAACGAAGAAATTATGCCAAAAAC
>LBNU01018694.1:42266-55966 GCA_014162995.1 Artemisia annua | reverse complement strand
AAAAAAAAAAAAAAAAAAAAAAAAAAAAAAAAAAAAAAAAAAAAAAAAAAAAAAAAAAAAAAAAAACCAATAGCAGTTTACAGTATAATATTGCACAACAATTGCATCTGCGTAAGCCAATTAAAATTGATGCCAAGTTGCCAACTAGTCCAAGCTGACACAACTTCACTTGCAATAATAAAACATTGAGACTATAGACCTATTGTAAATAGGAGTTGAATTATTATTTTCTTGGGTTTTATTTGCAGAACTTGCTGCTAAAAAACTCTAAAAGCAGTACACCACTTGTTTACTTGCATAAGAACCAACTGAATAACCCATATAACTACGGTACATCATATGTCTCTCAATTTCCAGCGACAGTTACACATAACTGACATAGATTTACCCGACAAAATGGTTCAAATAAAGAAGAAGAACAAGAAGAAGATAAAGAAGAAGAAGAAGAAGAAGACATTGTCGTCAGATTTTCCGACCACGTGATAGGTGGTCGAGGACGCATATGTTACCGGGATGCCTGCAAATAGCCGCTTGGAGATAACTACGCAAGGAGCTTGCAACATTATTTTGTTTTCTCAAGGTACAGAGGCATTAAGACTACCACTCCAAGTCTGATTCGACAAGATGTTAAAGCCTCTGTCCGTGTCTGATCGAAGGAAAAAAAACAAACCCTCTTTTTGGTGTTTGCCTCTGACTGATTCAGATGTTATGGTCAATCATGCACTGTTAAGACATTTTTAAGAAAAACAAACACTACCTAACACGGCATGTGACTCTTTTTTAAAGTTAAAATAAGGATATCCGGAAAATCAAATTTTCAAGGGTCATTATGTGCTATTAAACAAAGTTAAATCTTTGGTCCAACAAAAATCTATACAAAAAAGTAATCGATATTAATAAATAATGAAGATAGAAAATTATATTTAACCAATTGCATTACTGTATTAAAAATAGATGATATACATTTTTTATGTACAAAGCCATAACTAATTAAATTTTAGATATATTACTAGTTATAATGCCCGCGCACGCGCGGGGTTTTTCGAATTTTTTGAATAATAAATTTTTATTTATTAAAAAAAATTATTTACTTTTTGAATAATGATTTGAATTTTTGTGGTTTAAAATAGTGTTTTAAATCTCCGTTTCAACCATTGTATTCGCTTCTTCAATAGTTCTTGTAAAAAACTTGTCATCACTATCTTGAACGACTGAAAAATTATCACGTTCACAATCAGATAACATTTTTCAATAATTATTACTTCAATATCCGAAATTTAATTGCATTTTATGCAATTCACCATGAGACTCATAAGAATAACCGCTTTTTACACGAATGATCAAAACTGGTCATTATAATTGTCATTGCCACTATGTTTGATTTTATTACGTTACAGATTTGAGAGCTCGAGTGTTGTTTCCTTCATCATTTACCTTTTGACTTTCATCTTTATACTTAAGTTAGAGATGTGCATGATTTCTGTCTATATATTCAAGAGATGTGTAAGATTATATATAAAGAATCACCTTTTAGATGGTGTTTATATTGAAGTCTTTGGATACGTAAGTGCTAATTGACCAGAATATTCATTTATCTGTTGATGTATTAAACACTGTTAAATTAGCACATAGGAATGTGTTTGTTTAAAGTGATATAATGCCATAAGCACAACCCAAAACAATGTGCAATCCAAAACACTTCCTAACTTCAAATGATTTTGGTCCCTCTTACTAAAAATGTTCAAATTTCGCTAAAACTGTTACTATGGAACTTCAAATGATACACAATTTATTAAACAAACATATAATACCAAATCTTTAAAATATCTAACAGAGTAGTTGGGAAAAAAGAAAAGTATGCCAAAAAGTACTAAGAAAGCAGTACCCAATTGAGTGAAGGAGCTAAACCTTCAACTTTACTTCTATCAACTGCACCAAGCTTGCTGCCAATATTCGAACTACAAAACCTATTGTGAATATATACCACCATAAGTATCATAAAAAGAATTATCACTGCAATATTTGGCACTCTATGCCAAGATCAGGATTTTTTTTTTCTTCCCTAAAATCTTTTTAACTTTTTTTTTTGTCATGGTAATACAATTCTAATATATATACTCGCTACTCACCTCTGGTGGAGAACCTGATCCGCTAATGCATCCAAGATACAATAATGAATATGTTTGGATTAAGTTGAGATTGGAGATAACAAATGTTGAATATTGCATCAAATAAAAATATCAATGGGTAAAAGAAGAAAGAAATAACTTGTTATGTATAAGGGAAATACAAACTAATGTCGCACAAATACCGCAGCGACCGCTTCAGATTATGCTTTTGCTTGGACAATCTTCTTTATGGGGTTTGTCTTATCAACTTCAAGTTTAAGCTGCCAAAACCAACTACATAAAGACCAGACACATCAACACAAATTTTAAATAAATATGTGGCAAATCATGGCTCAAAGCAAAAAGAACATAACGAAGATTAACTTGCCATTCAAGATTCTCATCATTTTCTTGAACCTAAAACCAAAAAATCATCAATAAAGACAAACCCACAACTTAACGAATATCTTAATGATCTAAAAGTTAAAACTTTGCATACGTGGGCTATGTCTAATATATCAAGAATGAAAGGTAAACAAAGTAAAGAGATATAAAGGTTCAATCTTTATAAAATAACTTCACTTAACTACATAAGTTAATCAAGAATCATCCAATTAAATCATAAAACTAAGATAAAAAATGGTCTGCATATAATGTGTCATATATTAAGGTTGTTTAGGGTTATGAGAAAGGAGTTGTGAGAACTGCAGAAGAGTTTGAAACTTTGAATGGTTAGTGTTAATTTGATATCTCCGCTTTTTCTTTTTTTTATAACAATTTTATTATTTGGTCCACTACTATGAAAATAGGCATATTGAGGCCATGTGTAGTATTGATTTTTTTTTTTCCTAAGTCTAATTAGAGAACGATTTTTTTTTGATCGGGGCTAAATGAGGTAATATTTTAGCTTTTTTTATTAAATATTTTTAAAATAATAATAATAATAATTAAAATTTTACTTAATAAGGAAATATTCTTTTTATTCAAAATGAAAAAGTACCCACTATGGGTTTTGTTTTATTTTATAAAAAAAGATGACTTATGTTGAAATGCATTATGTAAGATTTATGCTAAAGCTTCGTGTGTGCACGAGGGTATGTAATTAGTTTGTCATTATGGAGATTTTTTTGTTAAAATTGCAAAAAGTACATTTATTTTATAGAAACCCAAATATTCAGATAAGAAACCTCAATAAGTTGAAAAGAACGAAATAATATACTTTTCTTTTAAACTAGTGTTTTTATTTATTTTAGTAACTCCAATATTCAGATAACGAACGCAAACTAGTTTTTAAAAGATTCATGTCGAAGGTTTTTTAGTCCCAACAAGAAATAACACTAGTTTTTTAAAAGAGTCATGATTAAAAAGTTGAGAATTTTTATAAATTAGCATTGCATAATATGAAGGCTTGGTCAATTAATATGTCTCAGTTGACCAAAGCTCACATATTTCACATGATAACGTAATACATCAACTTATGTAGCAAATATTCACTACTGTACATAACCTACCACCATTTCATGTCTTTAAAGTTTAATCTATGTGGGACTGAAGCTTGAAATGAGTTTTAATAAAAGAAAACACATGCACCAAAAATTAGTACGAGTAATTGTTTATAAAACTAATACAAAGTTCGAATCACTATCTAATTCAAGTCGATGCATCTCTAATATGTGGTTATAGATATTTCTCATCATTCTCATCTTAAGAGTTCTTCTCATTTGATCCTAAGTCATCACTATTTATATAAATACAATTGGATTAGGATATTGTCTATGCATTACTCTATAACCAACAACACAAAGCCATCGTTCCAAACAAATATGGACTCAAGTAGCTCAAAGAGAGGGAAAGGAATAAAATTAGGCTAGGTGACCAACCCGCTTGAAAACTCACAGAATTGCAGAAGCCGCTACATTTTCTTTCTCGCACAAAAACATGTTGACGATAAGTAGAAATTTATGTGGAAAATAAAGAGTGTTTAAAAAGATTAGTGGCGATAACTGACATGTCATGGAACAACTTTTGCCTTAAATAGAAATGGTTTGATAAAGACTCTAAAGCATAATTCATAATCTTTTTGTTATACGATTAACGATGGTTTTTCATGACGTAAGAACTTTTTCGTGCCAATCAAATGTGTGCTTAAATCCATTTACAGTTTTGCTGATTTGCAAACATAATTCTTACAATGTTTCTCAAGATGTAATGAAACTTTACAATATTCAGACTTATCTTAGAGTTTAGGACCAAATGTTAAATGTGTAAAACGACTTCTCTTAGAGTTTACACTTCTTTAGCCTTTGCAAAACAACTTAGCCGAAATCATAAACATGACACCGAAAACTAGCTATACACAATGTTATGTCATATTAGAAGTGTTACAATCTTTAGTTAACCACCAAGCTCAATTTGTTGCATTTTACTAAAGCGTATGTATATATTCGATTCAGGACACGTTGATTATTTATAGGTAATAAGTCGGGGTTCGCTGTCTGTCCACAAGTATTTACAGTTTTATCATATGGAGATACTGTAGTTCCATACTTTGATATATACATATCATGACCGTGAGATATTTTATTGATTATGAAATATACTGCCACTTTATGTGACTTGTTTGTTTAGTCTGAGATTGTTTTCGGTATATTAAAAATTGTGTTTGCTCATGCTATTTTTATTAGTTGAATGTGAATGATATTTAAATTGTTAAATATGTGACCATGTTAAGATAACAGATTAACAGTCGTAATGATCTTTAACCATTAGTTATTCTTAAATTATACATGTGTAGTTTTGTAGCTCATACATAAACTAGAACTACAACTTATGTTTTAAATGTTACGAACAACTGAACTTAGATATCTTTAAGATCAATCAAAAGATTGCTGACAAGAGTAACACATGGTAACACATAATTGGGCTAATTGAAAATGTAAAAGCGCATAGTTTTAAATCAAATGGGTTATAGACTTATAACCATCCCACATCGCGCAGTAAATGAATATAGCTAGAAAGATGTGATTATAAATAGGGAGGGAAGGGTTGTTCGAAAGATAGGTGAGTTCATGTTTTAAAAAGTCATTGACCATTTGTTTTTTTTTTGTAAATTCAAAGTTATAAATTTACGAAAAAGCTAATGGTACATTGATTTTTAAAATTTAAACAAACTAACAATTTTATGAAAAAAAGTTGACTGAAGTATCTAAAATAACAAGATGAGTAAGCTTGGTTGTTGTTAGGATCCTGATCTTACGATATTGCAAAGCAAAAACGATTCAGATCTTACATAGGATCTTTGAAAGCTTAAGATCTTATAGGATCCCGATCTTGACCATAGGATTTTAAGATCTCATCTGATCCGATCCTATTTTGCTTGGATAACAAACTAAAAAACTGCAAATTTCTAGTTTATTTTTTGTAGAATTTAAAGAACAACATTTTAATCTTATTAAACATTTCATAACCATAATTTAGGACAACATTTCGATGAAACATTCATATAATTTTGTGTCTATGATATATAATAATTTGTAAATTTGTATAATATTACAAAAACTATTAAGAAAATGACATTATAGTAGTATCTTAAGATCCCGATCCGATCTTACGATCACGATCTTGCAAAGACGAAAACGATCATGGGTAGGATCCCGATCTTGAAAACATTAGTTTATAGTTTTGTTAAGTTCGGATTAACCCAACTTTAGTTATGATTTTTACCTAATCACTTTGTTCAAAAACTAATTTTGCCTAATCACTCTGTTCAAACAAAAGCTGACCGGTTTGTTACAAGTTTGGACCCATATCCTCTTATGACACGTATTATCTTAGTTCATTAATAAAAGCAGGTTTTGTTACACCTTATGCATCACTAACTCGTAAAAGGCGGGTGCGCACCTACCCCCTCCTATCTCCGCCGCCACTACAAAAGACTAGTTGAATTCTCCATATTTTAAAGGTCAAATGACCACATTTAAAAATGTGTAAAATTATTGATTCCACACTTTCTCATGTGTGGTAATAATGAGTGTGACAAATTTTACTACACATATAAGTGTGGAGATATTATCCAAATATCTATGGTTAAAAGTGTGAAAATATTCTTTGAATGTCTACACCTAAAAGTGTGGCAAACTTGCAATTCTTATATTTTCATACTAGTTATAATGCCCGCGCGTTTAGTCTAAAATAATTAATAATATATTTTAATTTATTAAAAAATTAATAGCTTAATTTTTGTTTTTTTTAATTTAATTATGATTCTTACTTTTGATTTATAATTATGTTTGATGTACGTGGTAAAAGTTCATATATAGTACTTTCATAGACATTGGTTATTTTTATGCACAAAGTTTAACTACGGCATGTTATATTTATGTCATCAATAGTTTAGGTTAATTTAATTTTTTATTTTATACCCATGCACGTACGGGATTTTTTTCTAAAGTTTTAATTATGTATTGTAAAATTTCGAGACTGATATCGTACAATCCAACAATATATCCATTTAAATTATTGTACTTAACACAATTATCATATAAGATTAAACCTATTTGGACAGCAAATTTAAAAGTCAAACATTCATCTAAGATAACTCTGTCATATAAGTTTAGTTTCATTGAGATGAGAAAGGATCCGTTAGGAAGAAAACCTTACAGAAGTGTTTGGATGGTACAAATGAGCATGAACTTATTACATTATTTTATTCAATAAGCTAATTTTCAAGGTGTTTGGATAAGCTTATGCTCAACAGCTTTTGCATCTTGAAATAGTCATTTAGCCATCAAAATAAGCATATTGACCTTTTCACCTCACATAACTAACATTAATAGCAGATAATTATAACAATGCACAAATAATAGTTACCTGATTCAAATTTTCTCTTTCATGCGGTCTTTTGCACCGTCCACACTGGTAACCACTCGTAACCAAGAATGACAACTTAGCCCTAACAGAATTCAACACTTGAACTTGCTCGTCAATGACATGAAGTAAATATATTATACTATAAAAGCAAAAATAAGGAACGAAGAAACATTTATTATGATGGTCTTCATGTTTTTATCAACTGAACCATTTGGAATGTCCCGCACAATGGCTTCAATAGAAACGACATACCTGGCTTCAATAGAAGCGACATACGCAAGTCTCAAGTCATTCAACATAGAATGAGGCACACGAAATTCATTAAGAAGTATTCTAACCTGATTTTAACAGACACAATATTACAGCGAAAAGTGACCCAATTCAACAGCTAAAAAGGACCCTAAAAAGCGGCCTAACTGACCTAAAACAACAGGTCAAGAGCCTAAACTCACTCAAACTCTCAAAGTAACAACTTAAAAGACGCAAAATTAAACACTCCTAAATATCTCAAATATAAAGTTTATAGTAAAGTCTAAAACAAATAAGCAAAGTAAGAAATATAATGGCTGACCATTTAAGTGATGAAAAAAATAGCCGATTAGCACCAATCGACTAAATGATATCAAAAAGTAACGAAACACAATCAGATTATTATTGACAATAATGGTGAAGCAGGGGTTTCGGGCTTAATCAGTTGGCATAATAACAATTGCTCCGCAAAAATTAAGGCAAATATAAAACATTTGACAACAACCCAAACCTTGACTAAATACTCCGTAGAACTTAGCTAAAGTATAAGCAAACTAAAAGCATATAAATACAAAAGAATAAAAAACCTCAATCAAACTTGGTACACACTTTGACTTATACTACGTACATACACAATCAAAAAATATATATATAATAATAAAATAAATAAATAAATAAATAAATAATTGAGAGAAGATTACATGTTCTTCTGCTTTAAAATACCATCTAAATCATTACATCATCATCTAGGTTTGAATTCTTGATATCATCATCATATAGGTTTGACCTATTAAATTCCTGCATAATCAAAAATTAAACATAACTTATAAAAGTATTGAAATTAAAAATTAATTCGAATTGACAATCCAAACTTAGAGTTCTGCGAGCGATGGTTTAAAGCAACCCTCTTTTGTGTTTCAATCGTTTTGATACATTGAGGTTTTTAGCGTATTGAAGGTTAACAAAAAGAAGCAGATCGTGTATGGGAATGGGGTTGTTTTTTTATCTTTATTATTTTTTCTTAAATTTATATTGAAAGCCTTTTCTTAAATTTACATTCAGATACGAATGTTTTACAGAAATCACATCCGCGTTTTGTAAGTTGTTTTCTTTTTATTTTTAACACATATATTTTTATGTTTATGTTTCATCCTTTAATATGAAAAAAACGAATTTTAAAATCTTTTTTCCAAATTAAGAAGTAATTTGCTTTTTTAATTAACAATATTTTTTCTGAAATATAATAATAATTCAATTATTACTAAATAAGGTATGATTTGATTCAAAAGTTCCCACTAGGGGTTTTGTTTTATTATAATATATATATATATAAAAAAGATTCTTACAATTTTTCTCAAGATGTAATGAAACTTTACAATATTAAGACTTAACCAGACTTTAGCACCAGATGTTAATGTGTAAAAAGACTTTAGTAGCATATAAGAAGATTTGTGAAACTTTTTACATTGCTTTAGCGTTTGCAAAACAACTAAGCCGAAATCATGAACATGATACCGAAAACTATACACAATGTTCTGTCATATTAGAAGTGTTACAAGCTCAATTTGTTGCATTTGATTAAAGCATATGTATTTATTCATTCAATACACATAGATTTATAGGTAATAAGTCGTAGTTCTCCATATGTGCGCCAGGTACTTATTAGTTTGATCATATGGAGATACTGTAGTTCCATATACTTTGATATATACATATCAATAACCATGAGATATTTTCTTTAAAAAAATCGTCCAATTACTATAAAACATTGTTTTTAGTTTTTACGGTAAGTTTTATCAAAAAATTCTAAAAGGTGTGTATGTTGGTTCTCGAGCACTCTTACGATTTAATAATATTTTTCGAACATTTTAATTTAGTATGCATTTTGAAACCTTATTGATTTAATAATATTTTATATTGAAAATGAGAGCACTCGTATTATATCGGTTTGTACAATATACTTAATAACTTGCATTTTTCATTTTGGAGGTATTTTAATAATGTAATTAATTGGACGTTGATTGATCAATATTTTAAATTTGTGCCATTATAAGTAAGTGTGTTGGCTTAATATATTAAGACTTTCATTTTAGGAATTTCTCAAATTATTTATAATATATTATAGATAAATTAATGTTTGGTAACACATACTTGAACTGATTAAAAATGTAAATGTGCATGGTTAAAATTTAAAAATCAAATGGGTTATAACCATCCCACGTCGCACTGTGAATGAATATAGCTAGAAAGATGCGATTATAAATAGAGGGGGAAGGGTTCTTTGAAAGATAGGCAAGTTCAGATTTTGAAAAGCCAGTCGTGACCATTTACTTGTAAGTTCAAAGTTATAAATTTACAGATAAGTTGGTGTTACTGATTTTTTAAAATTTAAACAAACTAACAATTTCATGTAAAAAAAGTTGACTGAAATCTATTAAATCTAATAAAACAGAATAATTTACAAGCCCCTAAAGCACGATAAATCATTAATGCGCTGATGTGTCAGCGATATGATTGATCGNTTGTTGCATTTGATTAAAGCATATGTATTTATTCATTCAATACACATAGATTTATAGGTAATAAGTCGTAGTTCTCCATATGTGCGCCAGGTACTTATTAGTTTGATCATATGGAGATACTGTAGTTCCATATACTTTGATATATACATATCAATAACCATGAGATATTTTCTTTAAAAAAATCGTCCAATTACTATAAAACATTGTTTTTAGTTTTTACGGTAAGTTTTATCAAAAAATTCTAAAAGGTGTGTATGTTGGTTCTCGAGCACTCTTACGATTTAATAATATTTTTCGAACATTTTAATTTAGTATGCATTTTGAAACCTTATTGATTTAATAATATTTTATATTGAAAATGAGAGCACTCGTATTATATCGGTTTGTACAATATACTTAATAACTTGCATTTTTCATTTTGGAGGTATTTTAATAATGTAATTAATTGGACGTTGATTGATCAATATTTTAAATTTGTGCCATTATAAGTAAGTGTGTTGGCTTAATATATTAAGACTTTCATTTTAGGAATTTCTCAAATTATTTATAATATATTATAGATAAATTAATGTTTGGTAACACATACTTGAACAGTTTGAACTGATTAAAAATGTAAATGTGCATGGTTAAAATTTAAAAATCAAATGGGTTATAACCATCCCACGTCGCACTGTGAATGAATATAGCTAGAAAGATGCGATTATAAATAGAGGGGGAAGGGTTCTTTGAAAGATAGGCAAGTTCAGATTTTGAAAAGCCAGTAGTGACCATTTACTTGTAAGTTCAAAGTTATAAATTTACAGATAAGTTGGTGTTACTGATTTTTTAAAATTTAAACAAACTAACAATTTCATGTAAAAAAAGTTGACTGAAATATCTAATATAACAAGATAAGTAAGCTTGGTTTGAAAGCCTTTATGATATTTTTTTTTACCTAATCACTCTCTTCAAACAAAAAAAGTTGACTGAAATATCTAATATAACAAGATAATATGCTCTTTTGACACATATTATCTTAGTTCATTAACACTAGCAGGGTACCCGTGCGTTGCAGCGGCGGGTACCCTGAAAAAAATTTTTTTGATTAATAATGTATTTTAGTTTATTATGTTCTTTTTGACAATAAATTTACGGATATCAAGAATTTCGTATAGTCCGTGCCCGTTCGGGCTCGAACCCGTTGGCCCATGCCTGTTGGGGCTCGAGCCCGTTGGGTCTGCGCCCGTTCGTGCTCACCCTCATTTGGCCCGTTGCCCATTCGGGTTTGAATATCTATATCTATACTATCTATAATGCAAAAATGGTCAATCTTGAAAAGTGAAAAAACTTAATTTGGTCAAACATGAAAAATGAAACACTTGAAAACTTATGGCATTTGGAAAGCATTAATTGAATGTGCACTTTTTTTAAGAAACATATTTGTGCACTTTTTTTATTTAAAATTTGAATGTGCACCATTTATAAAATTGAAAATATTATAATCTTTAAAATAAGTTATAAAACATGAAAGAACTGAGCTAAAGTTTGAAAAAATTGATTTATGGGTCGAACCAGGTTTCAAAACATTATGTTAATCTCAAAATCCTCAAACTTTTATTATTTTTCCTTTATAACCTATAAATTTTTTTATCACTACAACTATCTGCCGCTATAAAATCCCGTTGCTATGCACGGGTACTCGTCTAGTTTGTATAATGTGCTTTATTATTTGTAGTAGTGAAATTTAATGCAGGAATTGTGTTTAATTTGGTTGTACAATACGCTTGATAATTTGTACTCGTATTTCTTATGTAAGGGGTGTTTTAATAACTGTATTAATTGTATTTATTGACCAGTTTAATAATTGACTACATTAAATAGCATTAATGTGGTGTTTTGTTGTATACTATGCTTCTTGTCTTATACGTCTGAAAATTATGTGCATTAAAGTGTTGTATATTATGTTTCTTTTCTTGTAAGTAGTAGTCATTATAGTCATTAATAACATTGACCACTTTAATGGCATTAATGTTGTAAGTCTGAAAATAAGTCTGAAAATTACATCATGCTTATTTTGTTGTACACTATGCTCATTTTGTTGTAAATCTGAAAATTGGTTGCCACTATGTACAATGTGCTTAAATGGTTGAAATTTTTGGTGAATGGGTATTTTTAATAGCATTAATGTTGTTTGATAGAATTTTGGTTTTAAAATGGCACCACGCTTTATTTTATTGAACAATATGCTTACTTTGTTGTAATTCTGAAAATTGGGTGCATTAAAGTGTTATAAACTATGCTTAAATTTCTTGTAAGTGTAAAATTTTTGGAGAGAGAGTCTTTCATACTTTATATCTAGTATAGATAAGCTAGTTTTGTTACACCCTATGCATCACTAACTTGTAGACGGTCGGGGCACACCCTGCCCCCTCCCGTCTCCGCCACTTACATGATAAACCAAAACCATACACACCGATTCAAAAAGATATAAATCATGATATGAAGTGCCTAGTAATTGTTGTATAGAAGTTAGTAATTTGTATCCTTAACCTATGTGGGACTATAGGTTAAAATGTGTTTTCGTATAAACAAAAACATGTGTAAAAAGACTTTAGTAGCATATACCAAGATTTGTGAAACTTTTAATACAACTTTAGCCTTCATAAAACAGCTAAAACGAAAGGAAAATGATTGTGGTGCCTAATTATGTAACTAATTTTATGCCTAAAGGGACCTGGAAGTGTTTGATTGGTTTATGAAGAAGTGAGTCCATGTACTATCACCAATAGTGGATGCCACATAAGATTAGGCATATAATTAGGCACATGAGTTAGGCATGCCAATCAATGCTCAAAACGAAATCATAAAGATGATACGTGAAAACTATACACAATGCTATGTTATCTTAGAGCACCCACATCAATAACTCAAGTTATACTTTAACTCAGCGCCACGTCAGCGCCACATCAGCTTTAACACTTTAACTTTAACTCACAAAAAAACACCCACAACAATAACTCAACCTTAACTCACTTTAACTCAACTTTTCATATATTTTCAATTTCTACCCAAAACTAAAACTAATACTTCATTTTTTTTAAAAACCATAACATTCAATCTTAAAATATATTACATTACAAAATAAAAAAACATTACGTTACGAAAAAAAAAACATTACATTACGAAATTAAAAATACAATACGAAATAAAAAATACAATACATTACGAAATAAAAATAAAAAGCATTACGAAATAAAAATATATAAAAAAAAACATTGCACCGAGGAGACATTTATTCATTCCGTACGCTTTGGCAACCCGTATTTTTCAATGATACGGTCCTTTTCCATATTAATCAGCGTCACGTAGTAAGGATCTTTGCCGGTAGTGTCGAGCAACAAAAATTCAAAGTCCCTCGCCCGTATTGCTGATAACTGGTTTTCAGCGGTTGCTTGGTAAGCCTTGGACCCATCTTCACGTTTAGCCCGATACTCCTCGAGCAAAGCCTCCCCGAATTGGATCGACGAAACAGATCCTCCGGTACTCGTTCCCCCGGTGCTTGCCATTTTCTCGGACTTTTGTTTCTTCGCAACCCGCTTTTTTCCCATCGGGCGTGGTTGTTCATCATGACCAAACAAAGCCTCGTTTGCTTGGCTTGGGACATCACCGGTTAAATCAACCGTCTCCGGTGCGTCCCATTTCTTATGGGTACGCAAAACACCCCAAACCTCCTCACTATTGAACGGCGTGTTTTTGCTCTCGTTACGGTACATTTCCTTGGCATGTGTTAGGATATCCATTTCATTTTCCCTACTTTTTTGATCGCGTTCGGCCCGCTTGAAACACGCGTTGAACTTTCCGCAAGAATGGTTCAACGTTCTCCACTTTGACTGTATCATATCTTTACCGCACTTATGATAATTTGCTTTGTTGAACTCATTTTGAACCCGCTGCCAAAACGTATCTTTGGGTT
>LBNU01018694.1:0-36365 GCA_014162995.1 Artemisia annua | reverse complement strand
ACATAAAAAGGCGTCCCAATCTATGTAAGTAAGGAATTATAAACTTATGGTTCGGCGATTTATAATTTCTTTATTTAAATGAAGAGGCGTCCCAATCCATTTAAATAAGGAGATTATAAATCATCCTACTCACGTACTTCCGACACAACAATCATAGTTACTTTACGTTCCATCATTTCTAGCCTTGGATCCAATCTCACTAACTTTTCATCCATGTCATGAATACAAGCTGGCTATCCCGAAGGATACCGTAATATCCATGCCCTCGCGGCAAGCTGGGCCACCCCGAAGGATGCCATAATATCCATTCCCTCGCGGCAAGCTGGGTCATCCCGAAGGATGCCAAAACTATCCATGCCCTCGCGGCAAGCTGGGCCATCCCGAAGGATGCCATAACTATCCATGCCCTCACGGCAAGCTTGGCCATCCCGAAGGATGCCATACTATCCTCCATGCCATAAGGCAAACTGTACAACCATGCCATGAAAGGCAAGCTAAGCTATCCCAAAGGATACTTCCATACATGCCAAGGATATAGGCAAACCATGCCGGTGAAGGCAAGCTAACAACCATGCCAAAAAGGCAAACTAGGCCATCCCGAAGGATGCCAAAACTAGAGCATTGGATCCAAGCTATATCTACCTTATCATCTTTACTCATTAAATCTTTCTTGTACTTTTATCGTTAAGTACACACTATCGTTTCTTCAACTTTCATTGCCTTAAGCAATTTCAACCTTCACTACCATGTTTACTTTCGTCTCGACAAGTTTCTATATAACATTTGCCAATTTTATTATGCTTGCATTCCACAATGCAATCTATCATTTATCCGTCAATCCTAAGTTGACTCACACTTTCACTATATACCATTTATTACATTAGCCTATTCAACTCTTTCATGCACGTAAATTGTGCATTTTATCATCATACATACTTCATTATTTTAACATGATTCGATTCATGTTTTACAATTCTTTCTAGTGCTCTTCATATCACTTATGACTTCTAGTGCAAACTATATCTCATGTATCACTTTTACTTCTCACGCTTAAACATTTACTTACTAACACATTTTACTTATCATGTTTTATATATAACATGATCTCTTCACATCTTAACTATGCACTTTAACTTTTCTCATTTTAATTAAGCGTGTAAAATCATGCTTCACTAATCGTTTCTTACTTATCTCAAACTTTTTTTTAACATCAAAGGTTTATCAAACACTTACCATACTTTCTAACTTTTCCGACCCCGATTAGGTCATCATATGCATATGGCAACTTACGTCATTTGGACATAGTCCATGCTTCAAAAAACTTCCATCATCAAACATATCCACTAAACAAGCATTCATTCCATTGCTCTCATCTATTCACACACCATTATCGTTACTACAACACACGTTCACATAATCACATAATATCTACCGACACTAATAGAGGTGTACGGTGATCTCAACACTTAAACACATTGAGTCCGCCATGGACTTACATCATATAAAGCTTAGACATACAATAACTACTACCATAGACTTAGCGTCACATAAACAATAACATTTAACACTTATCCACAACGTGTTCTAACATTCAACATCATAATCAATTCATATAGTCTATGGCTCATATCACATCGCACAATCAATCTATGTCTAAGCCTCAACATTCTAACTAGCCGCAAGCACTAGTCTACCTTATAATTAAGGCATCATACAACTTTTAATTCATTTATTAGCCCATCTCTAATACCGCTTAGCATTCATACTGTAACACCCCCAATTTTCAAAAAGTGCAGCGGAATTTAGATTGGGTGTTACTTCACAACACAACAGCTTATAGTAGAAAATGTTTGTCATTTTAGTCATTTTAAAAGATTTATCATTCGAATTTTATAAATACCAGAGTTTTTACAAAATGAGGTCCCGTTTCTTTCAAAGTTAAATAAATAAGTTTTCGAATGATAGTAAAAATTTATAGCCTTCATAAGAATCCGCGCTCCTCCGTGCCATCTTTGCTCATTATGGACCTGAGATAAACACATGCTAAAATCGTCAACACAAAGGTTGGTGAGTTCATAGAGTTTATAAGTTAAGAATTTGATTTCCAAAATCAAAGAGTTTGTGAGTCCATAATAGTCATAATAAACAATTTGTTATCAAAGTCAGAGTGTGAGTAAATCCATAGTATTTATAGTCAAAATAGTTGATTATCAAAATCAAAGTCATTCAAAAGATANCATTATGGACCTGAGATAAACACATGCTAAAATCGTCAACACAAAGGTTGGTGAGTTCATAGAGTTTATAAGTTAAGAATTTGATTTCCAAAATCAAAGAGTTTGTGAGTCCATAATAGTCATAATAAACAATTTGTTATCAAAGTCAGAGTGTGAGTAAATCCATAGTATTTATAGTCAAAATAGTTGATTATCAAAATCAAAGTCATTCAAAAGATAGTTTATTGGTTTGCCCTAACTGGCTCAACCCAAAAATAGTTCGTTGGTCTGCCTTAACTGGCTTAACCCAAAAATAGTTCGTTGGTCTGCCTTAACTGGCTCAACCCAAAAATAGTTCGTTGGTTTGTCAAGTAGAAGTGATTTTTGCTATATAGTGAACTCAAGTTCGTCATTGGATAAAACAGTGGGCTAAGTTATAATGCGCCCATAACATCAGTCATTGTAGTACTGTGTTGCAACCACAGTACCACGGTTCTATTGCTCTAAGCCTCATGACACGCAACGATTAACAGCCAATCATAATCTCAAGTTATGACGGTAAGTAATAGGCCCCCAACATAGGTATTTGCCAATAACATATTATAAGAACAATAAAGTGCGCCTGGTGTTTTCTCTAACGACCAAACGAGGATTGTTAATCACTAATAGTACTATCCACACTTATTTACGTTCACCCTACAAGTGATTAAGGTTCATGATCGAGGGACTTTTGGCAATAAGCAAACTTAGGCAATAGCAGTTAGGCATAGCATACAGTTGATAAATCACTTGTAATCATGTTTATAGCAGTTATCTCTCCATGAGATATAAAATGTGTAAAATGGTGGGCTACGGTCCCACAGTAATATGTAAACAGTTAACGAATACTTGTAAAAGTAAAGACAGTAGTTGAGCATGTATCTCCCCCAAAATATTTATAAATAATTATAAAACCAGTAAAAGTAGGGGCTATGACTCACCTGAGGATTATGGTAGACAGAGATAATGTAATGTCAGAAGTAGAATGGAAATGACTTCACAAGTTAACCTGAATAATTATAGAAGTCTGGGATAAGTTTGACTTATCGAGAATTGTGATTTGACACAATGTCAGATGTCATAATGATTCTCGTGGCAGAGGTGGCTTGCGTGGCAAAACGCTTGAAGTTCAACAACAAAGTTATATACTATATAACTTGTCTTTAGGTATAAGTATCGTTATTGTTTATGTTTCCTCGTCATAAAATAATGGTATGCATAATTTATCAAAAGTCTGTTGCTAGTATCTTGTAGTAATAGAAGAGTCCTTTTTATTTAAATGATTGAAAGAGCTTTTGCAAGAGTAACCGTTATCGATATGTATTCAAGTTAAATGATAATAACGTCAAGTCATATGTTTATAAGTTACATGTTTATAACGTCTTTAAGAAAATATTATGTGGTTCAAAATCAAGGGTTGAAAATGTAAAACCATATAAGTTACAACTATAGAAGTTTTTGAGAAAATGACAAGTGAGTTAAAGTTGGGGTTGAAAGTGTAAAAGATTAATAATAGTTTTAAACTTGTAAAAGTCTTTTAGGGAAAATAGTAAGTGGTGCAAAGCTGAGGGGCTGAAACTGCCAACATGCGAAAGTTGCAAAATAACCAGACAAATAAAAATAGAAATGCCTTGGGAGGGATTCGAACTCACGACCCTTTACATAACAGCCAAGCGTTCCACCAACTGAGCTAAGCTCTTTGTTGTGTTATGTCTTAGAGTCTATGTTTTTAACAAGGGTTTATGCTGCTTATTATTTTTTATAATCTTCACAGTTTTAACGTGCATGGCTTGTGTTTTATAAAAGAATTCTTGTGTTTTCTTCTTCTTCTTCGAAACTGAGCTTAGAAGTCCATAAATGGTTTGCGTTTCGTCCTCTTTAGCCACAACTGAGCTTGTGATTGTATGTATGTATGTTTGTATATTCTAGGAAAACTCATTTTTAGTTGGTTTACATTTAAAAGCTTAACTTGCGTTAGCATATATTTTATCAAAAGTATGTTGCTAGTATCTTGTAGTAATAGAAGAGTCCTTTTTATTTAAATGATTGAAAGAGCTTTTGCAAGAGTAACCGTTATCGATATGTATTCAAGTTAAATGATAATAACGTCAAGTCATATGTTTATAAGTTACATGTTTATAACGTCTTTAAGAAAATATTATGTGGTTCAAAATCAAGGGTTGAAAATGTAAAACCATATAAGTTACAACTATAGAAGTTTTTGAGAAAATGACAAGTGAGTTAAAGTTGGGGTTGAAAGTGTAAAAGATTAATAATAGTTTTAAACTTGTAAAAGTTTAAAACTATTATTAATAATAGTTTTTGAGAAAATATTAATAATAGTATCTTGTAGTATGTATGTTTGTATATTCTAGGAAAACTCATTTTTAGTTGGTTTACATTTAAAAGCTTAACTTGCGTTAGCATATATTTTATATTCTTATGTCACCTCAAGCATAGCCACGTCAAGATTTGGTTGCCACATAACATCGCGATATGTCTAAGGTTGTTTTGAAGTGAGCTTTCACGTTATATAGCGAAACAAAATAGGTTACGCATGAAACAAAGTTGCAAAGGAGACACATAACGTGACTCAAAACATTATGGTACGTATTAAAAAATATAGCTTGGAAGACTTACTACACCAACTGTGGTGGTGAGGAAACGAAGTGGAAGACGACCTAGGGACGAGTGAGAAACGAAATCAAAACAACTCCAACGCCTTCAAAGTTCTCGAACCCATCTTGTACTAAAGCAGCAGGGAATTTAGCATCTAAAAGAGTAACCTAAGACTTCTTGCTCCTTCCTTCTTCCTTTCCTTTCGCATAACAGAAACAAGTGGAACAAAGAAAGAGAGTTTGTGTTTTTTTTTTTAGTTTGTGATGGAGCTGAGTATGGATTGCATGGCTCTCTATATAGTGAATTTGGTTCATGACAAGTGTTTCGTGTGTCAGGTAAATGAAGCAATATGATTGGGGAGGGGTGGCGGTGGAGTGTGAATGCATACGGTTTCATCCTTATCACTTCTCAATGTAAGAGTTCTAAGATAACTTTTGTTCAGTCCTTGCGTGTTCCAGACCTTTCAACACTGCTTGCTTAGGGATAGGGGAGAATGTTGGTGCACCCTTGGATTCATACGAATTGCTTGAAGTGAACACTATACGTGTACAGGAGCTTTACTTGGTCAAGTTTTTGAATAGTAAATGTGTATGAAACTCTATGAAAGTTGTCATTGCTAATTCCTTGAAGCAATGTCAATCGAGTTGTGTAATAAAATTGGCAGGTCATGTGTCGATGTTATAGAGAAAAACGGGCAAAGTAAACTGCACTTGCGACTGGAATTAAGGAAAGAAAAAGAAGAAATTTAACTAAGGGTCGCTGGGCCTTGTGGCCTAGTGGGCTCGCTGTTTGTACTCAGGCCCAAGAACAGAAAAGAAATGAATAAAGGGTGGTCCGTTTGGTAGTAGCTTGGTTTTAATATGACCCATTGGGTCTTAGAGGCCCATTTAGTAAAGTTATGGAGTTGTATCGAGGTCCATTAATATTAGTGGGTATTTAGGAATTTTTCCGTAGGCTCGGGAATTATATAACACATATTTGGTGAATTATCGAAATGTATTTTTATTAAATATAACGTTTTAAGTTACGCTTGCGATATTTAGATTTTCAAGGTACTTTCGTTATTTAGATTTTTAAAACACAATTGAACACCGTTTCAAGGTAAATGGTGAAAATGTTGCGATTGTCAAAAGTTTATATATATAAAAAAAAATTGTCATGGGTAAAAATGGTTAATTTACGTTGTAATAACGTTTTAATCATAGGAAAAATCACGGGATGTGATACATACTCGCATTCCAATACTATAACTCTATCATACATTCTCATAATCGCAATACAATCGCCGGCACCAACCGTGGTGCACGACCAACTAATCACCCAAGCATTTCAAGTCCTCACGGACTTACATCTCATATACATCAACACTATAACACACACAATCACTTATCATCACTAATCTCCACTACCCTAAGTTGACTCACACTTTCACTATATACCATTTATTACATTAGCCTATTCAACTCTTTCATGCACGTAAATTGTGCATTTTATCATCATACATACTTCAATATTTTAACATGATTCGATTCATGTTTTACAATTCTTTCTAGTGCTCTTCATATCACTTATGACTTCTAGTGCAAACTATATCTCATGTATCACTTTTACTTATCACGCTTAAACATTTACTTACTAACACATTTTACTTATCATGTTTTATATATAACATGATCTCTTCACATCTTAACTATGCACTTTAACTTTTCTCATTTTAATATATGTGTAAAATCATGCTTCACTAATCGTTTCTTACTTATCTCAAACTTTTTTTTAACATCAAAGGTTTATCAAACACTTACCATACTTTCTAACTTTTCCGACCCCGATTAGGTCATCACATGCATATGGCAACTTACATCATTTGGACATAGTCCATGCTTCAAACAACTTCCATCATCAAACATATCCACTAAACAAGCATTCATTCCATTGCTCTCATCTATTCACACACCATTATCGTTACTACAACACACGTTCACATAATCACACAATATCTACCGACACTAATAGAGGTGTACGGTGATCTCAACACTTAAACACATTGAGTCCGCCATGGACTTACATCATATAAAGCTTAGACATACAATAACTACTACCATAGACTTAGCGTCACATAAACAATAACATTCAACACTTATCCACAACGTGTTCTAACATTCAACATCATAATCAATTCATATAGTCTATGGCTCATATCACATCGCACAATCAATCTATGTCTAAGCCTCAACATTCTAACTAGCCGCAAGCACTAGTCTACCTTATAATTAAGGCATCATACAACTTTTAATTCATTTATTAGCCCATCTCTAATACCGCTTAGCATTCATACTCGCATTCCAATACTATAACTCTATCATACATTCTCATAATCGCAATACAATCGCCGGCACCAACCGTGGTGCACGACCAACTAATCACCCAAGCATTTCAAGTCCTCACGGACTTACATCTCATATACATCAACACTATAACACACACAATCACTTATCATCACTAATCTCATCTAGCATAAAACCAAAATCCGGCTCATACTTAACAATTAATTCCCGCATCACTAACACTTACGCTCAACGCCTCTACGAGTGGTTTAAGACTAGGAAACCTATAGTGGAAACCTAATTCACTTAAACCGAAGCTCTGATAACAATTGGTTACACCCCGTGCCCGCTTAGACCAAAAATTAAAACTTTTGAGGCAAAAACGCTTGACTTTAACGGACATTCTGTCATTCTTTTGCAAACTGATAAAAATCTATCACCACTCGTCCCTTGAAACCATTTTTAAATGAAATTAGACTCAATTACCTTCGAAACGCCGGGTGGCGCGACCCGTAACGACTTATGGTTTAAAAGATATGATTTTTAGAAGATCAACAAAAATATAAAAATCTCATTTGTACAATAACGAAAGCATATGACCATATGCTAAAATACCATATGCCCATACTAGTTATAATACCCGCGCACGCGCGGGTTTTTTTTAAAAAATTTTGAATGATATATTTTTATTTATTAAAAAACAAATAATTTAATTTTTATTTTGTTTGATTTATGATTTTTAATTGTAGTTTTTTTATGATTAAAGATAATCATTTAAATCTCATCTATATTTTTTGTATTTATCTTCTACTTGTATAGTATATCAACAAAACGAATTTAAAAACTTATAAATTAAATAATTATTAACATATTACCTAATAAGGAAATATTCTTTTTTTTCAAAATGACAAAGTACCCACTAGGGGTTTTGTTTTATTATATAAGAGATAATGGTCATATGCTCCTTTTAAAGTTTCTGAGGTAAGCATATGGCCATATGCTGAAAATACCATATGGCCATATACTCTGGTCATATGCCCATATTAAGGTTTCTGAGGTAAGCATATGGCCATATGCTGAAAATACCATATGGCCATATGCCCACTGCAGAAAATTTTCCATAAGACCATATTTACTCCATTTCCGGAAAATCAACTTCAAAGACTCGAGNAGGTTTCTGAGGTAAGCATATGGCCATATGCTGAAAATACCATATGGCCATATGCCCACTGCAGAAAATTTTCCATAAGACCATATTTACTCCATTCCGGAAAATCACTTCAAAGACTCGAGACTTAAGGAACTTTCCAGAAATCTTTAACATAACAAAATACCTCGTTTCCACAACCGTTCAACCCGATTACAACACAAAATGGGTATATTCACACTTATGCCAAACACCCCTTTAACTTTTACCATAAACACTTAAAACACACTTTAGCTTACTAAATGACCACTAATTCATTATACCAATCTTGACACATGTTGACATATTTACAACCAATAAAAGCCTCACGGGGGTACAGCGTTGCACGAGCTCGGTATCTACCTAAGCTCTACTTTCTTACCATTCCTCTAATCTTGTATATATCCAAACCTTTTACCTTTGTCCAAGCCATAGCATCACACATGACCTACAAAACATTTTCAACTATAACGGTAAGCGATAACGCTTAGTAAGTAATTTGGCTATTACATGGTTAATACTTCCATCATCACATATGCAACATGAATCTATCACTATATCACATAACTATAACACACAACTATAACACATATAATCACATAAGGCATCAACACATACCTTAATCCTTTCCTAGTCCAATGACTAGCTCTATAACAATCCAATAATCAAGTCTTTAGGCTATTCACACCATCTAAACATCTATAACCATACTTAACACAAGCATTCATAGCAACATACTATAACAACTTCAATATTAAACACATAATAACCAAGTTACTTACCTTAGCTCCAAGCTAAGTCTAACAAGAACATAACCATCATCTTCATCATCATCACCATGCTTTACTAATATCATTAGATGCTTTAACTTCGCGATTTTCAAAAACTCAATTGAACAAGTCACAATGGATGATTATCCTTCGAGTAAATAGTGTGATGCACAGGATCCTTTACAAGGTAAATATTATTGTAAATATAATCGCCTAATCAGTAGCGTAGGATTACTCCGTATATTGTAAATATGGTTTATTCTGTTCTCGCCGCATGTTTGTCATTATGTGCTATGAAAGATGATGATTGTATGAGCTAAGAAGTAGAAAAAAATAAAAGAAAAAGTGATATACTTACGACACCATTCAAAATGTGTATGTTCTTCTCAAAGTGGTACATGATGCCAGGGTTTCTCCGCCAATTGTCAATAACATAAAAGATTATCAACCCAAAATTGCCAATAAAACAAATGTATTACTAACCGATTCAACTTATTTTGAAATTTAATATCATGTAAGAACATGATTTGGTGATTGATTCTTCATTCTTCTTTCATTATTTAGCCGTGTACACCTTAAAACCAAAACGTTGTTGACGTTTATATATTTAACCAATTTAAGTTTGAATCTATTAGAGTATAAAGTAATATGACTAGTTAGTAATTAATATAATGTGAAAAGTCAAAATCAAGGGTACAACAAATATGGAGGACAATGGACCAAAATTGTTACAGTATAAATTATGGACTTGAGGTACAAATGGCAAAAAGTGAAAGATCAAAAATGTAAATTCATCAAATATTAAAAGTTTCTTATTTTCACCAAAAATCAAGAAGAGCGTGGAGTGTTTATATGCGACGAGAATTAGGGGATTTAGACATACCTTTTTGCATGAATATTTCCGAATAGTTTGAGTGGCTTGATTATTTGGCTATCTCTGTTAAGGCGCGGGTGTTCTTTGAAGGAGTGGAAGGGACTCTCTTGTGGTTCATTTGATTTTTTCACAACTGGTTGGTTTTTTCTAATACTCCTCCTAAAGGCGTTGGTTTGGGATAGTATTGTTTCCTAATCATTTTTATAGATTTCATCTAAAAGTCCTAAATTTAAATTTAGTTGGGTAGGTTGGTTACAAAATCCTATAGCTATTATAGACTCTTTGTAATTGTTTCTAGCTTTTGCTANAAAGAATCATGATTAAAAAGTTGAGAATTTTTATAAATTAGCATTGCATAATTCGAGAGCTCAGTCAATTAATATGTGTCAATTGCGAGCTCAGGTATTTGAATGATAACATAATAATTAAATCAACTTATGTTTGAAATGTTCACTACTGTATATAACCTACCACCATTTCATATTTTTAGTCTATGTGGGACTAAAGCTTGAAATGAGTTTTAACAAAAAGAAAACACATGCAAGGTTTTTGTAATTGTTTATAAAACTAATACAAAGTTTGAATCACTAATTATATAAATACAACTGGATTAGGATATTGTTTATGCATTAGTCTATAACCAACAACACAAAGCCATAGTTCCAAACAAATATGGACTCAGGTAGCTTAAAGAGAGGGAAAGGAATAAAATAAGGTAAGGTAACCAACCCGCTCAAAAACTCACAGAACTGCAAAAGCCGCTACATTTTCTTTCTAGCACAAAAACATGTTGACGACAAGTAGAAATTTATGTGGAAATTAAAATAAAGAGCGTTTACAAAGCTAGATTAGTGGTGATAACTAACTTGTCATGGAACAACTTTAATTTGCCTTAAATAGAAATGGTTTGATAAAGACTCTAAAGCATAATTCATAATCTTTTTGTGATACTATTAACGATGGTTTTTCATGACGTATGAACTTGTTTGTGCTAATCAAATGTGTGCTTAAAATCCATTGGTGGTTTTGCTGATCCGCTTAAAATCCTTACAATGTTTCTCAAGATGTAATGAAACTTTACAATATTAATTAAGACTAATCTTAGAGTTTAGTGACCAAATGTTAAATGTGTAAAAAGACTTAAGGGTGCTGGCAACGTAGTGGATTTTTGATCGGCATCATTCGGCAAAAATCGGCATCACATTGCCATAGAGTCGGCATCATAGATTCGGTATGTGAATCGGTGAAGTATACCGATTCGGTATAGTGTGCAACATTAAATTTTTTGAACGTTGGCCATTATTATTTACCCGTTGAAGAACTAAAAAATTTTAGGCATGATTAGGCATGACATTGCCACTAAAAATAAGTAATTAGGCATGATTAGGCATGAAACTAGTTGGAATGAATCTATTGGCTAATTACAATTTAGTTTTAGGCATGGTTAGGCAACATTGCCACCACCCTAAGTAGCATATAAGATGATTTGTGAAACTTTTTACACTGCTTTAGCCTTTGCAAAACAACTAAGCGGAAATTATAAACATGATATATACTGAAAACTATACACAATGTTATGTCATATGTATTCGATTCAGAACACCTAGATTTGTAGGTAATAAGTCGGGGTACTCTATCTGTCCACCAGGTATTTATCAGTTTGATCATATGGAGAGATACTGTAGTTCCATACTTTGATATATGGAGTATGAGATATTTTCTTGAATATGAAATGTACTGCCTCTTTATTTGACTTTTTTTGTTATTCTGAGTTTGTTTTCGGTATTTAAAACTGTGTTTTGCTCAAGCTATTTTTATAAGTTGACCGTGATCAATGAAATTTAAAAATGTTAAATATGTGACCATGTTAAGGACGACAATCCTAATCGATCTATAACCATTAGTTATTCAAATGTTAGCAACAACACATGGTAACACACTAACACACAGGTGAAGTAATTGAAAATGTAAAAGTGCATAGTTTAAAATCAAATGGGTTAGAACCAGGGGCGGTACCAGGGCAAAAAATTTGAGGGGGCAAATTCGAAGTAATAAAGCATGCATTATATATTATCAGAAAATGAAGTGCCGCAAACAATTACATAGCATCTTTCTTAAAAGTGACGAAAAGTTAAATACCGTCTAACACAAGTGCAATAAAAAACAACAATCGTATAAAAAAAATGCAAATTTGTAAAACTTCAAATTAACAAATTGAAAATTTTACCTTTTCACTTTGAGTTGCCTTCTTCCAATAATTTTGATCATGTAAAATTGTAACTGAACAGTTTTGTATTATACTTGATTGTCGCTTAAACTTCGAAACCCACTTACACACGATGTGCAGAAGTAAAAAAACTGTTGCCGCTCTTTCTTGTGAATATTATCGCTTCTTTTTTTACATTGGGATGTGGGGGCAAATATAAAATATTGCAAAACACCCCTAAAAATATATTTTTTTTTCAAAAAAATTTGACAGGTTTGTGGGGGCAGCTGCCCACACTGCCCCCCCTTTGGTACCGCCTCTGGTTAGAACCATCCCACATCGCTTAGTGAATGAATATAGCTAGAAAGATGATATTATAAATAGAGAGGGAAGGGTTGTTTGAAAGATAGGCAAGTTAAGATTTTGAAAAGCCAACGGCCCATCGTTCTTTTTTGGTTATACATCTATTTAACTTGAGCTTATGATTTATTTATATTAATAAATTGTATGTTTAAAGTTATAAATTTACAAATCAAAGAAGATTGAGTTCGTTGTTTTTTTAAATTTTTAGCAAACCGATAATTTTATGAAAAAATTTTGACTGAAATATCTAAAACATCTAGAGAACAAATCAAAAAATTAGAACTCGTGAAATGCCATTTCTAGAACATTGTTGTATATAAGCTACCACAATTTTGTATCCTTTACCTATGTGGGACTAAAGGTTAAAATGTGTTTTGATAAACAAAAACATATATTAACGTTTTTTAAATCTTGTAAGAACTTATACATATTAAGTATCCTAATCTATCTCATCTGTGTTTTATTTACTTATACTATATCACTGAAGCAACTCGAATAATTGATACAAAGTTCAAACCATTATATATATATATACAACACAGTCGGTTTAGGAATATATCGTCTATGCATTACTCTATAACCAACAACATAATGCCATCATTCTAAACAATATGGACTCGCGTAGTTTAAGGACACATAAAGGAAGAAAATAAGGCTTGGTGACCAACCCACTCGAAAATTCATAGTAGAAGCCTTTACATCACGCATAAACATGTTGCCCATAAGTAAATATATACCAAGAGAGAAAGAGATTTACAAAGATTACGGGTAGTTTAGAAATAGCTTTGTAACTAAGAGCATCCACAATGGTGAAGCTTTATATAGGTCTATAATCATTAATTTATAAACCTTTTGATGTTATAAACCTATGTTCACTATGCATAAACCTTTTATAACTCTTAAAATGATTCATAATAACACATGCATTAAATTATGAATAGGTTCAAGAATATGAACCTCTTCATGCCACATGTACATGAAACAAATGATCACTATGGTTAAAATGAAAGATAAAGCTCTATATTAGTTTTAGACCTTTTGATGAAACTACCATAGTGGATGCCCTAATGTTATTATAGTTATACTTATCAAAAATTGTCTTAATAAGTAAGCGTGTTGGCTTAATACTTTGAGTCTTTCATTTTAAAAAGGTCACAAATGTTTTATAATATACTAAGTGGAAGTCATTTTCTTATAAGTTGAAGTTATCATGGACTCCGTGGCATATTATATATATATTTTTTTAATTAATTACTAGCAATTACCCTTTTATTTTTTGATTGCTTTTGAAATATGAATTTCATTCAAACCATCTTTTCATGTACTTGCATTTGTATATATTAGCCCAATCTCTAACTATGCACAATCCTCATATTCGTATTTACTTTCATCACACCATAATAGCGGAACACGTTCAAACAAAGTTACAAATATGCGGATATGAATGTGTGATATTTGTTTGTATAATTAGATCAATCAAGCATGGTTTATTCAATGGTTGCGATATGTGTTTCTATTATTGTTGTGCTCCATCCTATTTGAGAGTTACAATGTGCATATTCCAGTTAGTTTAAAAATTATATATGCCTTGAAGAATTTGATCAACATATTTATCTCTTGCTATATGAAAAGTAGTGATCTTTCTTCTATTGCATTGATTTATCTTCTAATATCATTAGATGATTTGACGTTGTGATTTTCAAAAACTCAAGTGAACAAGTCACAATGGATGATTTTCCTTTGAGTAAATGGTGAACTGTATGTTTATCATTACGTGCCATGAAAGATGATGATTGTATGAGCTACGAAGTGGAAGAAGAGAAAGCAAAATTGATATACTCAAAAATGTTTGTCATTATGTGTATGATTGTCAGGGTTTCTCCATCGATTGTCAAGAACATAAAAGATACCGAAGAAGATGGATACCAAGAACATATATGTTGTCTTACACAAAATGTACATCCTATTTATGGTACTTTTTGTTTATTCCAAGTTGATTTCAGTATATAAAATTGTGATTTGTTCATGGTATAGCTATCTGTCGGGCACTTATGAAGTTAGTATGGTGAATATGATGCAGATTATGTGATTATGTCAAGACCACTGTCCTAAATGACATTTAACCAAGAGTAAAATTTTGTCTTCTCATATTAATCATGTGTGG
This sequence comes from Artemisia annua, assembly GCA_014162995.1. Lineage (NCBI taxonomy): Eukaryota > Viridiplantae > Streptophyta > Magnoliopsida > Asterales > Asteraceae > Artemisia > Artemisia annua. Next base: position 21,604 of record LBNU01018694.1, on the reverse strand, counting down.
TTTTGTAACTCATAAATAAGAACTATCAACTTATGTTTTTAAATGTTACCAACAACTGAACTTAGAGATAGTTAAAAGCATAGCATATATAAAGTAGTGTTTATCTAAACATGGTAACACATAGTTGAAGTAATTCAAAATGCACCAAGTGTGTAATGTTATATGGGTTACAACCATCCCACATCGCACTCTGAATGAATAAAGTTAGAAATAAATGATTATAAATAGGGAGGGAAGAGTTTGATTGAAAGATAGGCAACTTCAAATTTTGGAAAGCCAATGGCAACATTTTTTCTCGGTTAATGAAATGTAAGTTTTAAGTTATAATTTTACTAATCGAGAAAAATGTGTGCTTATTGGCTTTTTGAAGTTTCAACAAGCTAACAATTTTAAAGAAAAAGTTAACTGAAGCAATACGAGTTTTGTTTAGTTTGGGCTAACCCACATCAAGTTACAGTTTCTACCAAATCGCTCGGCTTAAACAAGAAATGATCGGTTTGTTACAACTTTAGGCCATATGCACTCTCGTGACACTATCATTAGTTCTCGCTCGGCTTAAACAAAAATTGATTGCTTTGTTACAAGTTTAGGCCATATGCGCTCTTGTGACACTTCATCATCAATTCATTACTAAAAGCTGGTTTTGGGCATAAAAAGTCTTTTGGATTTGACCCGAAGGTATGATGCAAACATAATTCTTAAGACTTACTATATAAAAAGTATTTATCATCATTTTTTTAACAAATTTTCTATCAACTTATGTTTTAAAATGTTACCAATAACTTAGAATGTTTAAGATGAATCAAAAATACTACTGCAAGTGTAAACACACAACATATATAAATTACTAAAATTAGTGTTTATCAAACATGTTACATTGGTAGGGAAGGGCAAACCTTTTTTTTTTTTTTTTTTTTTTTTTTGTTAATAACTATCCCACATTGGACTGCTTGTGAAAGTAGCTAGAAAGAAGCGATTATAAATTGGGAGGGAAGGGCGGTTTGAAAGATAGGCATGTTCAAATTTTGAAAAGCCAATTGGCTAACTTCTTTTTGAGTTATAATTTTGTAACTCGAAAAAATGTGTGCTCATTGTCTTTTTTATAAATTTTCAACAAGCCAACAATTTCACTGAAATTTTTTAAACTGAAGCATCACCTAAAATAACAAGATAAGTAAGCACAAAGATCAGTTTGTAAGCCTTTATAGTTTTGTTTAGTTCGGGTTAACCCAACTTTAGTTATGATTTTTACCTAATCACTTATACATATTCGTATCTTAATACCATCTATGTTTTCTTTACTTATACTATATCACTGAAGCAACTCGGATAATATATTGATACAAAGTTCGAACCGTTATATATATACAAAAGTCAGTTTAGGATATCGTCTATGCATTACTCTATAACCAACAACATAATGCCATCGTTCCAAACAATATGGACTCGAGTAGTTCAAGGAGACGGAAAGGAAGAAAATAAGGCTAGGTGACCAACCCACTCGAAAACTCATAGAAGCCTCTTCATTTTCTTGCTCACACAAAAAGATGTTGGCCATAAGTAAACATATTCCAAGAGAGAAAGAGATTTACAAAGATTACTGGTGATTAGTCTAGATCACATAATTAATGTAAGCTTATTGAGCTAATGAAAACACCCAACAAATAGTCACACATAAAAACAAATGATCACGGGAATATTCGTTGGTATTAAATATCATTGAAACTAAGAGATTTTATTTGTACATAAGATAAGGATGGCTGCATCACACAAAGTTGCCAAACAAAAAAATACTTGTGGATACAAAAATCTATGGATAACATCACTGACCACTCATACCATGCAATGCAACCCAATTAGTAAAACATTACATTTTCATATACTCAAAACTTTGACCTAAAACAAAAAAAATGGCAGTATCACTTTCCGCAGCCGGAGTCCGGCAGCTACATGGCGGCTCGGGTCCTAGGGACTGGAGGTCTGTCAATGGAGACTTAATGGGAAAGAAGCTAAGTTTTGCTAAAAATGTACAAAAGAAAAACAATGTTAAGTCAAGTATATGCATGACCCTCACCGGCATTGCCACAGGTGAGGCAAAGGTGAGCGTTTTCTTCCTCTAAAAACTGACCCGTAAAACGTCAACGTTAAGTCAATGTAGCATTTGCAAAGTCTTGACTTGATGAATGTATTTGTATAGTTGAGGGACCTTGAGATGGAGAAAAGGGACCCAAGGACTGTTGTGGCTGTTATATTGGGAGGTGGAGCCGGTACTCGTCTTTTTCCTCTCACAAAGCGCCGTGCGAAACCTGCAGTATGCATTTTCATATTTCCTAATAGCATTGAAATTAAGCGATTTATGAGAAATGTGGTAAATTGATGTATGTTAGTTATAGGTACCTATTGGAGGAGCTTATAGGCTGATTGACGTGCCAATGAGTAACTGTATCAACAGTGGGATTAACAAAGTCTACATTTTGACTCAGTTTAATTCGGCATCACTTAACAGGCATTTAGCCCGTGCTTATAATTTTGGCAATGGTGTTAACTTTGGTGATGGGTTCGTTGAGGTAACCGTTGATTGTCCTTATGATCCTTGTACGCATTATGATCTTGTGGTAGTAATAAAGTGATTTCAGGCATTGTCAGCAACTCAAACTCCGGGCGAGGAAGGTAAGAGGTGGTTCCAGGGTACCGCAGATGCTGTTCGTCAGTTTCATTGGCTCTTTGAGGTGCCCACCATTTATTTATGGAAAAATTTGAGATAATTTTTCTGGACTCTCATAGTTTATCAGGAATGTGTAGTTTATACTGGAGATGGCAATTTTGACCCATCAGTAATATCACAGGGTAAAATAAATAAAGCTTTTGTTGGAAAATAAGGAAAATTATCAGCTTTAAAGAAAAGAATCAAATGGGTAGAACACATTTAGTAGCCGCCTAAATTTTCAATGCATATTCCTAAGTCGTGTTACTAAAAATAATGTTTTAAGTGTTTCAGACCAACCTAAGCCTACTTTTTCCGACCCATACCAGTTTTGGATAGTAATCCAATCACCGTGTGCCCATTTTTCCACTTCTCAATGCACTTGCCACAATTTTAATAATTTTGGAGCCTGTAGGATGCAAGAAGCAAGGATATTGAGGATGTCATTATTCTATCTGGAGATCACTTGTATCGAATGGATTATATGGACTTTCTTCAGGTGAAATGTTAAAACCTTTCACAAACTTCAAGCTCGTACGAATAAAACTATAACTATACATATTTACTTATTCACATGTTAACGATATCTATTACAGAGCCATCGACAAAGTGGTGCAGACATTACACTTTCTTGTATACCTATGGACGACAGGTTATTTAAATATACTATCAACTGAATTTCTGATGTGTACATTTCTATGGGTATACAAAAATAGTATTTAGTTATCCTCACAACAAGCAAACAAAATATCAACTGATGTGATGAACAATATAAAGATTTATTTTTGTTATTGTTTACATCCGAACCTGGTTTTCTTTTTGGTTTTCTTTGCCTTCTTAATATTCTTTCTGCATCCATGACAGTCGTGCCTCGGATTTTGGATTGATGAAGATTGACGGAAAAGGAAGAGTCCTTTCTTTCAGTGAAAAGCCTAAAGGGAATGACTTGAAAGCAATGGTAAATTTGGATTAGGTTTTAAGTAGCATAATAAAACTATATGATGCAAACATTTTTAAGATTAAATTAATACTCCAGGCAGTAGATACAACAGTTTTGGGATTGTCTAAAGACGAGGCTGAAAAGAAACCATACATTGCTTCGATGGGAGTATACATATTCAAGAAGGAGATCCTTTTGAATCTTTTGAGGTAGATGATGCACCAATTGAAATACATACTATCATACGCTGTAGTACATAAGCTAATAACCAAACGCTTAGTCATCCATTCCACTCCCTCCGTCCCAAATTAAATGGCCATCTTTCTACTTTGGTTTGTCCCAAAATAAGTGTCCATGTCCAAATTTCAACCAATCAAAATGGTTTAACAGGTAAAAATGACATTTTATTGGTACGGACTCTAGTAATTGCACTTATCTAAAACTCTAAAAGTGTGTCGTTTAATTTGGGACGGAGGGAGTATAACCTAAAGACTAAAAACTCTCTGTTGAACTTAATTTAGAGGTGCCAAGAATCTGTGAATCAGGTAACAGGTGAAATCAGGTCCTTTTTGTACGGGTCAATTCAGGGTGGGTCGGGTCGGGTTGACCCACAACACCTTTTCCCTGAAAGTTGTTGTAAACATAGAATACGTTGTTTATGACTATAATAAACAATATTATCACCAAATATAATGACTTGCAAGGCTGTACACATTGAAAATGTTAACTCAAGTAAACAGGAGAATAAAGGGTGTTACAAAAATTAAAAGGAACAAGGTCTACATCATCTAACCTTTTACAGTAGCTGATTATCCTCGTGTGAATTACAAAATAAACCAAGTCATAACTTTTACAGATGGCGTTTCCCTACAGCAAATGATTTCGGATCAGAGATCATCCCTGCTTCAGCCTCAGAATATTACATAAAGGTTTGTTGAAGCTCTTTAACTGAATAAAGAACACTAATACATATTGAGCATAAATGCATGCAAATGAATGTTAATTAAGATTTAAAGGTGCAAAATGTTATTCACAGGCATTTTTATTCAATGACTACTGGGAGGACATTGGTACAATCAGATCTTTCTTTGAAGCAAATCTTGCGCTTACTGAACATGTGAGTTGTATTCCCAGTTCCCCTGTATTTTAACTTCAAGCCATTTTATTCATACAGTATGTTGTAAGAAAAATTTGCACTTAAAACCCCTAATAACTCACAATATGATCCACTATTCCTATTCCCTCTGCCGCAACTACAATTACAAACAATGATAGGTAAAGGCGAAGGGAATAGTGAGACATCTCATCTCCACACTAGAGGTGGCAATTTCGACCCATTTTACTAAAAATGGGTCAATGTTGAATTTTACGTTTAACAAGTCAAATGGGACAACTGGGTAAAAACTCACCTACCCAACGCATTTGAACCCAACCCATTTGGACCCAACCCTTTTAAAAGCATAGATAAATTTGGGATTGGCCCAACTGACCCAACCCGTTTGGACCTGTATAGTAATTATTACTCATTTGACCCCACCCGTTACCCAATCTCCACTACACACACATAATTACCACATCGCACTGTTGATATTGCAATAAAGTATATTTATGTTCTGGTTGGGGTTGCATTTAACTATCTTTTGCATCTGATTTTGAATTGCAGCCATCACGTTTTAGCTTCTATGATGCAACAAAGCCAATGTATACCTCTAGAAGAAATCTTCCACCATCGAACGTTGACAACTGCAAGGTTAGCAGTATATCATTTTCACAATTCTTCATATGCTTTCAACATGTATCATTCGAGTCATGTCATTCACAGATTGTCAATTTTGTAAGGCTAAGAATTCAAACACTATATTTATAAGTTGTTCTAAATGCGTCCAAAAAAGTTTTGTATCAAGCTCAAAACACGGGACTTCCTAAAGCAGCTACTAAAGTCAACTGTTTATATTGTATGTGCCTCACCCTCTTCCTTCACCTGATTATGCAGATCGTTGACTCAATCATATCACATGGTAGTTTCCTAACCAACAGTTTCATTGAGCACAGTGTTGTTGGCATTCGATCAAGAATTAACTCCAATGTTCACCTAAAGGTTTGTGAATGCATATAAACTAGTATTTTTAAAAGTTTGGACCAATATACTTTCTTATTTCCATTTAGGTTAGACTAACCATCCGCCTAGAGCATGTCTTACTTGTTTAAGCACTATATAACATTTCTTATGCTTTTATGTTAAACAAAAAAATCATCGACTGTATGTATAAACAATTGCAGGATACTGTGATGCTTGGTGCTGACTACTACGAGACAGAGGCTGAAATTACATCATTGATGGCTGAAGGCCGTGTTCCTATTGGAATAGGAGAGAATACAAAGATCACGTAAGAAATATAAAACTTGGTCAATTCAGTCAACTAGATAAATCGTTAATTAGTACTTTTCTTCTGATAACTCTTTACTGTAATATTTTGCAGAACCTGCATCATTGACAAAAATGCCAGAATTGGGAAGAATGTAGTCATTGCAAATTCAGAGGTAAACCCATCTAGATAAGTTGTACGGAGTAATTACTAGAGGTGGAAATATGGTTGGGTCAGGCAGCGGGTAGAAATTGGTAATGTTTGTATGGTTGGACGGGCCTTGGATTGGGTCAATTTGGTAAACCCGAAACACTTTTGTCCAACCTTGCTTTATCTCTTCAGTGATAATTAGCGTGTCAGGTCTAGTTACAAAAGAATTATTTTAGAAACAATCTAATCTTATTCATCAAACAAAACACTTTGGTGACTTTCAAAACTTTTTAGCCAGTTTGACCCATTTGTTTGTTAGCTGATTTTTTTTCACCCATTTGACCTGTCAGTCATAAAGCTTAACCAAATCAGCGCATTCATAAACGAGTGAGTCAAAATTAAGTGAGAAATATAAGGATATAAGGTTATAATGCAAAAGCAAATTTAGTCATATACTTTCAGAAATATCAGAAGCATATTATTATTGGCAAAAAACCATGAACTAATGAACTTTATAATAATGCATACAATTACAGGGCATACAGGAGGCTGACAGATCTTCAGAAGGGTTTTACATTCGATCAGGCATTACAATCCTATTAAAGAATTCAACAATTAAGGATGGATTAGTCATATAAACCATTATGTTTTTTATTCTCCTGTTTGAGGATGAAAATTGAGAATGAAAAGGTGTATATTTCTATGCAGAGGAAGGATTAACAAGCTGGTACCAGTGCCAAATTTCTACATGTGAATACATTGTAACATTCCACTCTTTTAATAAAACGAAATTTTGGTTGAATGATGTAAGCATGTGATTTCGAGTGTTGAACACACATTAGAATTAAGATTAACCAATAATGGGAACATCTAATAATTCTTTAGAGATGCTCATTTGTTAGCAGAATATCTTAGTAAAACACCACTAACAAAACCATAGAATTAAGAATCTTGGTGAACCACATTTAATGACATCATCACTTATAAGTTGTCTAGCCAAATAGGTAATTTTGAAAAAAAAAATAATAATAAAAAAAAATAAAAAATAAAAATAAATAAATAAATAAAATAAAAATAAAGAGCATAACTTCTCTTTTCACAACAACAATACCCAATCCCGCCGGAGCATAACTTCTCTTTTTGTTGATATGAAAAATTGGAATTTAAAAATTCTCGCAAAAATCTTTTGTTTTTAATGTATGGCCATATTTACACAAAGAGGGTATATTACTTGCACCGCATGAAAACAAAGATGCAAAATGGAGAAATTAGCATGGAAAATGAAACTGGATTAGATTGCATCAAATTTACATAGCAAGTATCCTTACAGAAACAGTTCATCACAGTGAAACATTAATTCATTTTCATATCTTTGCAATACAAACCGCTCCTCTGATGTAATTAAGGTGGTAACAACACATATAGCTTCTGAGAATGGTTTTCTACCTGTTCTTCCAGCTCGATGTAGATAGTGTACTGCATCTTTTGGTAAGTCAAAATTGTATATGTGGGTTGTATCAGGTAGGTCAACACCTCTACCAGCAATATCAGTAGCCACCAGAAGGTATGCTCCTCCTTGTCTGAGTTCCTGTTATCAAATATTATAACCAGGTAACTTATATTACCCACAGAATCTTTGTTCACAGAGGTGGAAATTAAGCGGCCGGGCAGGTCAGGTATCAAGTCAGAAAGAGTACTTTAGTACAGGTCGGACATATAGGGTTGGCCTAAAATTATTTTTGTTCCATTTAACCTATCTTTATGCCCAAAATACCCAGTCAAGTGCAACAAGACATCAAATGAAAGAAAATGAACAAGGGTAAACACGTCATTTGCATGGTATTACTTACAGCAAAAGAAGCTGCTCTGGAGTTGAAATTTATCTTTTCCTCTAAAAGCAGAATTTCATGACTCCCTATATGTGAACTCTTCAGCGCATCAATTACAACATCAGTTGCAGGCGCATTTCCAGCCTTCTTAGACTTCTCAGACTGCAATACAATTAGTACTTCAGTTTATTAACCAATTACACATTTTATTGTTACAATAATTAGTCCGGTTTCATACTTATCCTACCCTAACTAGTTTGTGGTAATAAATTCGTTGTTGCTTACTTAATTTGACTTTAATTATCACTGTTTAAAACAATCTTGAGAGCATTTCCGCAAATAAGTGGTCAAATACAAGAAAAGTCAACTCAAGAAAGAACCAAGAATGTCATGCAGGACTAACCTGTTCATTAACAAAAATTATGGCAGACTGAGGTTTATCGGATTGCAACAAAGACAACAATGCAGAGCGTCTGTCGCTTCTACTACATACCTGAAAACCAAAAATGTATTATCGGCACATTAGTAATCACAGTTTTTGGGTTCTGCGGGATAAGAAAACGTATAAACTAGATATGATAAATTTGGTCCATTACTTGTGATGGATCACTTTGAGTTGTGTTTAATCTCAAACGGGTCAAATATAAAAAGCGCAGCTAACGGAGAACTGGTCAAATGGGTCAACCGGGTTAAAAGTCACCCTAAGTTTTTTTTCTTTTTTTTTTTTAAAGGTTTTAAGTTGTTTTTATGCAGATATTCAGATTAGTGTTGTGATAACTAATTGATTTAGTAATCATATTTAGGACATTACTTATTTATGAGAAACGTATAGATGGACAAAACAATAGAGTTTTCTTCCCGAGTTTGCAATTGACTCACCAAAAATCTGTGATTTACACGCAGAGGCATTGGCTGAACAGGATTTGCATGGATATGGACAACATCACCCTATTGTAACAAATAACATGCATATGAATATCAGGAAACCACTAACAGATTGTATTATGAATATAATTAGGATGACCTCAAACCTTGGTCCACTTCTGCTGTATACAGTCATATAAAAACCGTCTGTGTTGGGGGATTGATGCACTAGCAAATACTGTTTGACGCTTGTTAATTGACGTGTAAGATATCAATAACTTTCGAAGTAAGCTAACTTGATCCGATGAATTAAACATGAAATCAACCTAAACAAGGATCAAATCAGATGCTAAATCAAAATATATGTACTGGAATCCAATTTTCGAGGTAAATGTGTAGGACATAGTAATATGACATTTGCAAGGAAATACCTCATCAATTACTAGCACACGCAACGAGTCTAGTTTGATCATATGCTTCTCAAGCATTTGGCATAAGCTTCCTAGTGTTGCAACGATTATTGTAGGGGGCTCAGCCTGAATCATACAAATTTTTTGTAAGTTTCTTCCGTAGTGTGTGAGCGTAAATGCATAACACGTTTTTTTTAAAGAAGCAATTCAAAAGATATTAAAGAATGAACCATTTGACTTGTCTTCTTTTACAAGTTAAGAGTAATGTAACTGAGGTAGAGGTGGCAAAATGGACGGATGGGTAACGGGTCAACAAAGGTTGGGCAAATTATTGTGTTAAATATAATTAAATGACCATACTTTTAAAATAAAACTAACTTTTTGGATAAAGAGCAATAAGAGGTTGTAAGAAGTTAACTACATTTCAGGTCACTTTTGACCAAGTTTTATTTTTAGATAAGTTTCAAGTGTACCCGCTTCACCAGTTATCACAAACAATAATCAAAATTAACCAATTTTAAGAAAACGGGTCAAACTGCAAGCTTCAAACCGAGTTACACAACACAATCAGAAACATTAGTACCTTTAACCAACTTTTTTGTCTTCTTAAAGTTCCTCCATCTAAAAGAGCCATAATAGTACACGACTTATCTTCTGGTACAGCTTCATCAGACTTTGCAGCCAGCATGCGAGCAACTTTTGCAACCTGCAATAGTTAAACAAAAACTAGCAAATCAGGATGATAACGATTTAGGATAGTATTATTTGTGTCCATATTACATACTTAAATAAAATAATCGTACTTGCATTCCTAGTTCCCTTGTTGGTACCACGATCAAGGCTTGCACTGTTGACCTTTGTGTGTTTATTACTGAATATATCAATAACAGGTATGCCAATGTTTTCCCTGAACCTGTCTGCATAACCAAAATTAATTAAAAAAAATACTGCCCCATTAAAGTTTTTGCGCCGTTTAGTTGGTTAACTACACATAGTTTTAGGCGTGAAGATGCAATGAAACAATTTCTATCAACTAAAGTTAGCAAGAGATATACGGAAGCACGTATTCACCTGGGCATGAAGAATACAATCACGGCCAGAGAATAGGACAGGTAAAGCTTGTCTTTGAATCTCTGTAGGTGTAATGTATCCAACTTCTTCAACCCTGCATCATGGTCAAACAAGTCAAAAAAACATAATATACGCGTTAGTTGAAGCAAGCAATAATTAGCACTAAATTCAACTGTGACAACCGACAAGCCATCTAGTTTGCAAGAATGAACTGCTACAGCTTAAAACAGTGCATCCTAAGTTCCTAACATAAAGAGACTAATTTTAATAAAAAAATAAAAACCATAGTAACCAATGGGGGTGACCCGGTGGTAAGGGCTTAGCCTCTTAGGACGAAAGTGCCAAGAGGTCTTGGGTTCGAACCCTGGGGAAAAAATTAATCCCCCATTGGCCACGGAGGTTCACCTGCGATGNAAAAAAAAAAAAAAAAAAAAAAAAAAAAAAAAAAAAAAAAAAAAAAAAAAAAAAAAAAAAAAAAAAAAAAAAAAAAAAAAAAAAAAAAAAACACCATATTCAAGTAATTATAGAAAAGTAACAATAATTGTGAATTTGAGCTACTCAATACTATTGAATCATCTCGTTGCTTAGTAACCAATAAAGCATCACTGGCCCAAATTCAAGAAAATAAAATAAAAATGTGATTTTTATTAACATATATGAGTGAGTGAGTGACCTTTGTAAGATATGGTCGGGCACGTGACCTTTGCATAAACCATGAAGGGTCAATTCTTGATTATCAGAAGCAACAAATTCAGGGTTTGGTTCTTTTTTTGTTGTTGTTAATGAAGATGGAGATGTAATTGGGTTTGAAAATGAAACTGAAATTGAAGATGAATGAGTGGGTTTGTGGAAGTTTAGATTACTACTAATGGTGGGTTTGTTATTAGAAAATAATGGGAAGTTCCATTTGAGAGCCAGCATTTCAGTTGAACAGTGCAACGCCATGGCTAGCAGGTTCTGAATTCGATTAGGAGGTGTTTGGTTTTCGGCTTATCTTTCATAAGACTTTTTTTTGTGCCTTATTTTAAAAATTTTAAGCTTGTATAAGTTTATCATGTCATAATAAGTTTATATAGGCCCGAAAATTTTAAAATAAGCCTCAAAAGATAAGCTTATGAAATATAAGCTGAAAATCAAATAAGTCATAAGCTTTTGATAAGCCAAAACAAATACCTCATAACTATAATCTGTTTTTATTTTTTCATGACCAGTCTTTAGCCTTTTTAATTTAAATGGTAATTATTATTGTCCTCAAACAAAAAATACATTGTTTATGAAAAGTTGAACCATTACTCTCTTTAACTAATCAAATATTATCCTCACCTATTAAACTCACTTTTTATTGTTTGAGACAAAAATTTGAATCCTTTTTTCGTAATATTTTCTAATAAAAATTCTTTTTTACGATAAAAGAATTTCACTTGNAACGAACGAAAATTGGTGAAAACGTATAAAAACGAAATAAAACGTATAAAAAAACGTAATGTATCAAAAAAAAAATTAGGGATGTGGATGCAATTTTCGCTAAACCACAGGAACCATTTATGTAATTTACCCTAGAGACGGTGGATGCAACTTTCAAAAATCCACAGGTAATTAAAATGGTTATCACAGAATAATTTTTTTGTCTTTATTACTCAAATAAAGACAAAAATGTAAATATTAGTGTTCATATGTGTATTTTTTCTAGTTCACTACTCTGAAGATAATTTTTTGACAAGTATAATGTTTTATTTTATTTTTTATTTTTTTTATGGTTTTGAGGTTATAAAAAATAGATTATTTATGAAAATTGAAACAACTATACTCTTTAACCAATCAAATAATATCCTCACCCATTAAACTCACTTTTGATTGTTTGACAAAAAAAGCCTATTATTTTATAACATTTTAAAATAGAAATGAAGACTACAATTTTAAGATGAAAGGAATAGTTTACAAGCTTATTGATTTTATTTTATTTTATTTAAAAAAAAAAAAAAGTAAATGAAAAATTATTTTCATTAGAAAAATGACTTTTTCTTTCCCCGCAATGACTCAAGATCCTCAAGTCATTTGATTGATGAATGACTTAGCAAAGCCCCTGCTTACAACACTAAAATATACTAATAATAAAAGTACAAGATTTATTTATTTATTTTGTTTTTGCATTGGACTATAATTAGTCACTAAAGTTGACTAAAGGTAGAAGATAATAGAAATTTGATTTGAAAAAATAAGGTCATTAATGAATATTTTGCATTGTGAATGCTGTTAACTTGAGTTTATAGCTCATATAACCTTATAAGTCCAAGATGATAATTTCATAAGCCATTAGAAATGAGTTATTTGCTTTTCAGTTGTTTTGATAAGCTCGTAACCTGTTAGATAAGAGTAAATAAACACCCGTTTATGTGTTTCCGAAATCCAACAAGCTCAAATAAGCTTTTGGACTTCGGATGCGTTGAGAGCTTGTCAAACGAAACATATAAAAAAGATAAAATGTGAGAAAGTGCCGGAACTAAACTGAATGTTATCCCAAGTTCCATTAAAAAAAATAATAATAAAAAATAAAAAAAAAATAAAAAAAATGACTATCAGGTTTTTAATATAGGCTATGTTTGGCACAAGGCTTATGAGGGCTTATTGGGGCTTGGGCTTATAAAATGAGTTGGCTTTTAAAATAAGTCTCGTTTGTCACACAGGCTTATGGAGGCTTATGACTTACAAAACAAGCCATAAGCCTCTATAAGCACAAGCCCATAGAAAAGGGCTTATAGGGGCTTATGGCTAGTTAAATTACTTAAATACCTTTAAAAATATAATGGATTATCACGCAAAAGCCGAAATACATCTGAACTTAATTTGATGCATTTTTATACAATTTTATATTAATAAGCTTCAGCTTCAACTAATTCACCAAACAACTTTATAAAAATATAACCTCCATCTTTCCGCTTATAATATAAGCCTAGTTCCAGCCCATTCCACCAAACATAGGTGAATTTTGTAATAGATAATAGTGTAACTCGATTTTGTCATGTGGTAAGTAAAAGTAAGTCTTGATTGACCAATAAAAGTCAATTAAACTTTGCTTTGATCAATTTACAAAAGTCTAAAACTTAAAAAAAAATAAAAAAAAATGAGCTATTTCCAAATTTAACTTCATGAACATAAATTTAAAATTCTCATACTTTCATATATTTTTTTGAATTTATAATTAAAGTCAAAGAGAAAAGTTATTTTGCAAACCAGTTTTTTGCTACAAACTGAGGGACAAATCCCCATCATCCATCTAGTTTGATCTAATGGTGGGGATTAACCTAAGATTTAATGCATAAACCTAAATCATGTTTTTTTCTTTTCCTTTATCTTTCTTATTTTTTTATTGTTTTTTTTTTATTTCTTTCCCCCCCCCCCCCTTTTTTTTCTCCTTACGTTTTTTTTCTCTTTTTTTTCTGTCTTCCTTTTTTGTTCACTTTCTTTTCACGTTTTTTTTCTTCGTTTCGTACTTATATTGTTTTTTTTAATGAACGTTTTTTTATTCATTTTCTTTACCTTTAAAAAAATCACGTTTTTTTCAAAATTCATGTGTATTTTTTTTTAAATTCATATTTTTTTCACTTTCTTACGTTTTCGTCCGTTTCGTTCGTTTTCGCCCGTTTTTGTCCTTTTTCACACGTTTTTTTAAATTCATGTGTATGTTTTTAAAATTCATATATTTTTTTTTCATTTTCTTACGTTTTCGTCCGTTTTCGTTCGTTTTCGCCCGTTTCTGTCCGTTTTCATACGTTTATACACGTTTTCGTCCGTTTTCATACGTTTTTCATCCATCTTTATACGTTTTCGTATATTTTTTTAAGTTTTCGTTAATTTTTAGACGTTTTCAGCTGCTTTCAGATGTTCGTCCAATTTTATACGCTTTCGTCCGTTTTCATACGTTTTCGTCCATTTTTATAAGTTTTCGTCCGTTTTCAAATGTTTTTGTACGTTTTTATACGTTTTCGTCCGTTTTATACATTCTTGTCCCTTTTCAGACGTTTTTGTCCGTTTTCATACGTTTTCGGCAGTTTTTATACGTTTTCAGACATTTTTGTCCGTTTTGGTCTGTTTTCAGACGTTTTCGTATGCATTCATCTGTTTTCTTACCGTTTTTGTCCGTTTTCATGCGTTTTCATACGTTTTTGTCCGTTTTCATACGTTTTCAGACGTTTTTTTTCGTTTTCATACTTCTTCGTCTGTTTTATACGTATTTATCCATTTTTTTACGTTTTCGTCTGTTTTCAGATGTTTTTGTCTATTTTCGTCAGTTTTTTTATACGTTTTCGTCTGTTTTTATACGTTTTCGTCTATTTTTCTTTGTTTTCATACGTTAATATACGTTTTTGTTCGTTTTCATATGTTTTCTTTCGTTTTTATACATTGTTGTCTGTTTTTAGATGTTTTCGTCCGTTTTCATACATTTTCGGCAGTTTTTACACGTTTTCAAAGGTTTCGTTCGTTTTCATACGTTTTCCTCCATTTTCATCTGTATTCTTTCGTTTTCGTCCATTTTTTATTCGTTTTCATCCATTTTCAAACCTGTTTTTACGCTTTCATACGTATTCATTTGTTTTCGTATGTTTTCATGCGTTTCTAAATATCACAATTGACATTCTTAATATCACAAGTGATATTTAGAATATGACATAATATCACTTGTGATATTAAGAATATCAATTGTGGTATTCAAGAACGTATAAAATGGACGAAAATGCATGAATACGGACAAAAATGTTAGAAAGTGAAAAAAACGTGAATTAAAAAAATGTGAAATCACTTGTGATATTCTGAATATCACTTGTGATTTTCTGAATATCACAAGTGATTTTCTGAATATCACTTGTGATATTCTTAATATCACAAGTGATTTTCTTAATATCACAAGTGATATTGAGAATATCACTTGCGATTTTCATGTTACAAAACATTTCTTGAATATCACTTGTGATATTCAGAATATCACTTGTGATATTCAGAATATTACCTGCGATTTTCATGTTACAAAACATTTGTTGAAAATCACTTGTGATATTCAAACACACAATGGTGTTTTAGTATCACTTGTTCAGAATAGTTTTAGTATCGTCAGCTTGTTAGTTTCAGTGTAGAGTTAGTGGGTCTGATTTGTTGTTTAAGGCGTTTGTTAAGACTGTGGATAGCGTTTGTGATAATGTAATGAGATGGTTAACTTTAACTGATGTAATTATTTGATATGGGTGAAATAACGTTTAAAACAAGAGGACAGTTATTTACACGTCATAAGGGCTATTTTATAGTTTTAATTCATCGCAGGAGCTGGAAGCAGCTTGTTCCCATTTATTATAAGGAATACATTAATACATTTTAGCGCCTGCTACCATTACACGACGCTTATCACAATCTAAACAAAACACCTAAACATCAAAATCAAGCACTAACAAACGGCAAAGTCTAAACCAAAGTCACTTAGTGAGAGATTCAGAATGATCACTTTGACGCAATAAGAATATCACCAAGCTGATATTCTGAAATATCACAGCAATATCACCTTAATATTTTGGACTAGGGTGCCAACCGTTGTAGTTGTATGTGATTTAAATTTATCTTTTATTTTTACTACTTTGATATTTGACTAGTTGAAAAATTATTTTTTTGTGGTTATTTTCTTTAGTTTTCTAGATACTTTATGTTTTATATTGATCGATAGAAGCAAAGTATTATGACAAGTTAGACTTTATAATTTCTCTGGTCAATTAAGCCCGTGATAGCATATTTTACTCATACATCCAAATAATGAGCAATATAAAATCGAGCTTAAACATATCACAGTAATATATACATAATATTACAAATACTATCCATTCCTAGTTGGTTTGGTTTATTCTGGAAAATGGGCTGCGGATACTAGGCTTATATATACGGTCATTCATTGAAGCGAAAGAGAAATAGAAGGTAGTCTATATTATTATAATTAATAATAGAATGATATTGGTAATATGTGAAAGCTCGAAGAATTATTTCGATATAAAGAATTGTTATACAAAAAATGCACCGAGTCAACATTCAAGTTGAATGCTAAATTATACAGGATTGTGTAAATTGCGTGATAAGACATACAACATTATTAGTTTTTATATGGATAAATATTCATAAGTAGGAAATATATCTGTAATAATATAATAGCATATAAAAGCCAAACCTATACATATCCATGACTTTATCTAATCTGGCTTGCTGTACTAAACATATAGAGAAGGCTTGTGGAGCCATGATATATTTGTAAGTACGATAAGCCATTGAAATCCATAAAAGCCTGTGTGACCAATGGGACGACATAATGATTATTATAAGCCCTTGACATTATTTATGAGAGCCCAACGCTCACGTGAGTATGTATGAGTAACAACAAGATGATAAATAGAGCGCGGCCCCGAGGCGCGGAAAACGTTAAGCAGGCAATAACGACTGAGCGTGTGGCCGATAAGACGTATGAAAACGCGACGAAAGCAGATCATGAAAACGGACACGAAAATAGAAGAAAACAGCGAAAAAAAAGTATAAAAACATGGACGAAAACGTATAGAAAAGAATGAATGGACGGTACTGAAAAACAAAGACCGAAACGTATGAAAACGACGAAAACGTAAAGAAAAGACACGACGACAATAACGTATTGAAAACGGTCATGTAAAACCTTCCGGATCAAGAGATCAAGCGTTTTTTTATTTTTTAATGTTATAAATATTTATTAATCTGGTGTATTTTTTTTTACTGCGCGAACATTAGGGTCCATGAAGAGAACTAAGACGAAAATAGATGAAATCGTAAGAAAACGGACGAAAATGTTTAAAAACGGACGAAAACGTATAAAAACGGAGGAAAACGAGCGAATCGTAAGAAAACGGACGAAAACATATGAAAACGTAAGAAAACAGGCGAAAACGTATGAAAACGTAAAAAATGACGAAAACGAATGAAACGTAAAAAAAAACCGACGAATATATATGAAAAACGTATAAAAACAAAAAAAAACGTAGTAAAAAAAAAGCGGAAAAAACGTGAATTAAAGAAAAAACATGAATTAAAAAAAAAGACAAAAAAGAAAAGGAAAAAAAATTGAATAAATAAAAAAGACAAAAAGACAAGAAATAAAACATGGACTTAGGTTGCCCTATTAAATCTTAGGTTAATCCCCACCATTAGATCAAACTAGATGGATGGTGGGGATTTGTCCCTTAATTTGCAACAAAAACTTAGGGTGTGTTTGTTACATTAAGATGTTTTGGGTCTGAATCTGACTACCACATCTTACTGGTAAGAGGTGGCTATAAAGTCTGAATCTGAATGAAATAATCGTGTTTGTTTTTTTATAATTGTCTGATTGGTTTTAATTGTACGTTTTTAGTATATACTAGCTCGATTTTCAATCTAATGAACCCGAAAATTCAATTTGATACGCAGTCATTTAAAATCCAATAAAAGATTACATACAAACGCTTTTCTTGCTAATCCCTAATATTCGTTGCAGGTTACAGTGTTACACTATAATGTTTTAACACATCCCTCTAGCCCAAATACCCAAATACTACCTAAAGCTAAGCCCAAATACAACCTTATACAACTTTCAACATTCATATAGTTATATACTCATATGGCCCACTCAAAAAACTAAAGTTTAACCTAAACCTAAAACGCCTCTTATCCCTTCATTTTCATTTCTCCAACTAAAAGCAACCACTTTTAACTCTTCTCAGTCACCAATTATTCTACCACAAACAGGCTTATGTTATTCTCCTCTTGGCCATAAAACGAAATATAACAATTGTGTGTTTTTCGTTTCTTGTCAAGGCTGAAAAGAAAAATCACAATGTTGTAGGTTTATTGTGGTTTCGTACCCAGGTATGCGTTTATATTTAAAGATCGATGATGGGTTTTTATAGATCTTTAAAGATCTTTTTTATTCTGAATTGATAAAAACCCGAGATCTTTATTTACATTTGTTCTTTTCAGTTTTCGTTTAATATGAAGATGAATGGGTTGAAGAGTTTTGATAAAAGTATGAAGTAAGAGGCTATAGGGTTAAGAGTAAGAGGTATTCAGATTTGTTCACCACCTCTTACCGAGTCAGACATGTTACATCTTACTGCATCTGACTGGTGATGAAAAAACAAACAACAAAAAGGTCTGACCGCGTCTGACCGGTCAGACTCAGATGCGATTCAGACATATTTTGCAAAAACAAACACACCCTTAGTTTTTAAAATAACTCACCTCTAAAGTCAAAATCTTAACCACAAACATTATCATACTCCATCTGTCCCAAAATTATTGTCCAGTTTGAATTTTCAAAGTCAAACTGGTTCAACTTTGACCACAAATATATATTTTTTGTTATATAATACTTGTTGAAAAATTATACCATTGAAAAGTACACTTAAAACCCAATCCATTTATATATTTTGCATCAAATATTATACAACACACACAAAAATATTTAAGGTCAAAGTTGAAGAAGAAATACTAAAAAAGTCAATAGTGAACAATAATTTGGGACGGAGGGAGTATATTTTTTGAATTTATAATAAAAGTCAAAGTCTTAACCACAAACATTAACAAAAGCCTTATAGAAAGGGTTTTCAATACAGTATAACCGATTTATTTTTTTTTTGGTAAAGAGGAGTAATCCTGCACCCTGGTAAATATATTAAAAACCAAACGTTTAAGTACAAATGGAATGTGGCTGAAGTACCACATTAACCTCAAGCTTAAACAGCTTTATAAACAAAAAGCCTATAGCCTATGACATTCCAAAAGCTCATAACAACTTCTAGAATCAAAAAATGAACCTAGAATAAGAACTAAGCAAAACAAGCTAACCAACTGCTGCCATGAATGATGGACTAACATCAGTAGTGGAGTGAGGAAATAAGTTAGCCGATTCATCAAACTCGTTTACAACAAAATCTTCATCACCACCTTCATCAGTAGCCAAAGCAGCATATGGATTTGACGTAGCTATATCGCTTTCCTTAGAGGATAAACCTTTAGATTTCAACATAGATGACAGCCTTTATTAAACGGGTTTGACCGTGACCTTCCCCCAAACCACTCATCTTCACTTCCCCGCACCCTGCAACACAAAACAGGTTTTAACCCCTTCATCACAACACACCTGTACCACCCACCTGTCTCCCCAGGCTCCCCTACCAGCCCTACTCAAACACTTCACATTAAATGCAAATTCCACATTTTCTCACTGTTTCACTCACAAAGGTGGATGTTACTACTTCTGCAAACATTGCCATAATACCTTCCTTATCCCCCTACAACCTCCACAACCACCAAAGTTCTTTAAATTCTCTCCAATACCTATGTTAAACAGTCTTTGGCCAAAATCCACATGGACGGTTTAAATTTGATGAAATCAAAGTTGAGATGAGTGGGAAAGTCACAAGGACACCGGAAGCTCAAAGATCTATAAAGAAAGAAGAAGCTAATGTATTTTAGTAATTATTTAATTTTTCATTAATGTTTTGATTCCCAGTGTAATTAAGTTAAAGCCTTGTAAGTGTTTTAAGGGTAATAATAAGTGTACCCTCGCATTAACCTACAATTTTATTCGACCTAAGTTTCATTATTATTGCAGAATCTTAATACAAAATCATTGGTTGTGGCAAAATCTTTAGAAATGGTGTTTAGGGACTTTAGATTACATAAGCTCCAAATTAGATTTCCCATAAGCTGTAATAACTAAGAGATATATGTAAAGAAGAATAA
Organism: Artemisia annua; assembly: GCA_014162995.1. NCBI lineage: Eukaryota > Viridiplantae > Streptophyta > Magnoliopsida > Asterales > Asteraceae > Artemisia > Artemisia annua. The sequence continues at coordinate 1,493 of LBNU01018694.1, read as the reverse complement.
CTCAGAATAATTTAAATACAGAATATATGACGATATAAATAACAAAAAAATATATGTGCAGAACATAATTAAAGTATTTTGTGTGAGAATCAAAAATAGAATAAGCCTGGAACAGGTGTTGATTGATGGCCTTGGGTTAGTTGCTGTGATATGGATGCATGGAATGCATTAAACTTGAGGTTAAGCTTCTATTTCCTGTGATACCATATTATGCCTTGATTCGTTCGCACACTAGTCCTATGTGAAGGATTTGCTTCTTGGGTTAGAAGTATGTTTTGCTCGTGTGATAAATCAGATTTGTTTCTGAGGCTTGAGCTTGTGAGGATTATTACTGTTGTTCCCTCTGACTTATAGGATTGGTTTACTACAAGAAACTATTCGAGCTTCGAAGTATGAAGTTTTTTTGAGCCTCCCAGGGTTACTTCATTAAGATTTTTGGCATACCAGGAGCATTGTCTAAAACAGTGGTCAGTCCTCCTGTATGTCTTATCACTCCCTGTGTTGAAAACTACCTGCCAGAGCCTTTATGATGGTTTCCATAAGATCGTAATCATAACAAGAAGAAGGGAAAGCCCACTACTAGTAAAGGAGCTCAGTGCTTGCGTATCCCAGTCAAAGAGCAGCCTAATCTTAGGTACTGAGCCCTAAGAAAAGAATAACTAGTTCAAGCCAAACAAGGACGTTTAGACTGAATATGGAATAATGTCCTCGTACATTCTGATGAGTGTGTAAATACTCATCATTTCTTTAACATTTAGACTACAAAAACATCTGAAAACACACAGAAATACCACAAAATACATAAAATCTCTTTGAATTGTGTTTTTATGTGTTTCAGATACAAAAGGATTGAAAACTGATGAAAAACAGTCAAGTTTGCATAATTGGCAGTTTCAGTCCCTGAACTTTGGTAAAATGACAAAACTAGTCCCTGAAAGAGAAAAATGAAAGAAAAGTCAATTTTAATCCTTGGGAACTCAAAAATGTTCACAAATAATCCCTGGATGAAAGTTTACACAAAATGGCAACTTTTACCCCTCAAGTATCAAAATTGGCAAATTTAGTCCCTGGTGTTGAAAAACATAAAATTTCACAAAACCACCCTTGTACTATTCATGAATTACAAAATTGGAACAATTTGATATCTTTTGGGAAATTACAAGTTTAGTCCCCTAAAATCCAAAAATTACACAAAAGGTCCTTATAAGTTTTAAAATGATAAAATTATACAACTTTGGTCCTTGTGTTATGGTTTAATGGCAGGTTTAGTCCTTTGAAGAAGTATGGAATGTGGCAATTCAGGTCCCCAAAGAATTCAGAAAGTTACACATATGGTCCTTGGGCTTTTATAAATACAAACCAAACCCTTTACTTATTATTACTAAACCTAAAACCTATAACCCAAAAAATAAACCCAACTACAAAACCAACCCAACCCTTATTTTTCCCAGGCCCATAACACCTCAGCCCAAAACACCCCATTTATATAAAAC